>WTSP01013195.1:0-101228 GCA_025331215.1 Actenoides lindsayi | reverse complement strand
GTGTCATCTGCAAATTTACCAAGGGTGCACTCTATCCCCTCATCCAAATCACTGATGAAGATATTAAACAGGAGTGGCCCCAGTACTGAGCCCTGGGGGACACCACTCGTGATTGGCAGCCAACTGGATTTAACTCCATTGACCACAGCTCTTTGGACATGTCCATCTCACTAGTTTTTCACCCAGGAAAGCGTATGCCTATCCAAGCCAAGAGCAGGCAATTTCTCTAATAGAATGCTGTGGGAAACGGTGTCAAATGCCTTGCTAAAGTCAAGGTAGACAACATCCACAGCTTTGCCTTCAGCCAACCAGCAGGTCACCCTGTCATAGAAGGAGATCAGGTTTGTTAAACAGGACCTGCCCTTCATAAACCCATCTTGACTGGGAATGATCACCTGGTTGTCCTTCATGTGCTGCATAGTAGAACCCAGGATGATCTGCTCCATCAGCTTTCCTCACTGAGGTTGAAGATGGGACAAGTTATTTGCAAGGAACGTCACTTCTGGTTTAGATACTTGCCGAGATGTTACTTTTGCATTTAAAATTTTCATATTAAAGCTAAATGAGGCTGTTACATTATCAGCTTGCCTCAGAAATGCAGCCCAAAGGAGCAAGTCATCTGTGGAGTCATGTCTATACTGATAACATTTTGAACAACCACAGCTGTCAAGTACTCCCATCTGATTTCATGTAGATACTTCAAAAAAGCGTGCTGTTCTAAATTTTGCTTGGAAAAATAAAACACTAAAGATAGAAGTTGGTAGGAGTTAGAGGGCTTCCTTGTTTCTGACTTGACTTTTGCTCATGTGTGTCCTAAATAAGAGCGCCCTAGTAACAGACTCTGTAACCCACTTGCCTTGATTTATGAATGTGCTAAGGCTGTTTTAAGCATTATATAAATTGCTAACCTTATTTTTCAGTTTGTTTGACAGTAAAGAGACTCCCAAAATCTTCATTAATGAATGGTAGTAGGTACAAAGTGCTTTTAAAAATACCTTTTGACCTTCTTAGTAGACATTTTATTTTTAAGATGGTAGGTAAGTGTTGTGTGTGATTTGATTCCTGCAGGTGATACTGGCACTAAAACTAAATTCTTCTGCATCTTAGGCTTCCCAAGCAGTGAATGAAAATAGGTATTTCAAAGCCTATGATGTAGGAGCTTCTTCCTTTCATGGGAAGGATGAATCTGTTGCCTCTTCTGTTGTAATCTTCTGACCCCTCTTTAGGATCATTCTTAAATCTTGTTCTTGCTACAGAATAACGTTCGTGCTGCTGCACTAGCAACTGTGAATGCCTGGGCTGAACAAACTGGCATGAAAGAGTGGTTGGAAGGGGAAGACCTGTCTGAGGAGCTCAAAAAAGAAAATCCTTTCCTAAGACAAGAGGTAGGCTGGTGTCAAGTAAACTTCTCCTGATGTGTGTCTAATGAAAATAACTGTATTTGCTGTGGACTAAGTTTATATATGCAGGCTGAAATGACATGATGAGTAAACAAGTATCTGTGTCTTTACACCAGCATAACTATTAAACCTTAAGACTAATAATGAGCTTTCTTCCTTCATGATGGCTGTCATTCGTATTTCAGTTCCTCCAAAATAAAACTATAGTCTGCTCCAAGGAGCCTTTTAAGAACTAGCATGCTTGCTTTCAAACTAACCACATGGTAGTGAAGACCAGAACTGAAGGCTGATAAAGCGCATCTGAAATTCTAATGTTACTTTCAAAAGGAAGAAACAACATGTGCATTCTGAAGAGACCAGGCTTCAAGATTTATGATAGCTGTGTTATTAATGTACTATAATTTTTTAATTGCTGACTTGAGAGTTGATGTTGGTTAAGAATATTTATCTGAAGAAAGACTGTGTTGTCTTTTTCCTACTTAGATAGAGGCATATGAAGGACTACTCTTTAGGCTCTTGTGGCCTGACAGAGCACTGTGAGCATTTCTTCAAAAGTCTTAAAATAAAACTTTCTTTCAGCTTCTTGGTTGGTTGGCGGAGAAGTTGCCTGTTCTCCGTTCTGTTCCTTCTGACCTCCTCTTGTGTGTGCCTCACCTGTACTCCTGCCTTGAAGATCGAAATGGGGATGTGCGTAAGAAGGCACAGGATGCCCTGCCATTCTTTATGATGCATCTTGGCTTTGAGAAGATGGCAAAAGCCACCAGCAAGCTGAAGGTATTTTGGTCAATGAGATTATATAATGTGTCCTTGAAAGAGTAGACATTAACAAGTCACATTCACAGTCTGACATGCTCTCTTAAGTCATGTAATCTTGTTTGCATTAAATATTTGGGGGGGGGGGGGCTGAAAATAGTGTTAGGAGGCTGCAAGTTAGAGCTTTCTCGGCTTCAGAAAGGCTACTGCCACCATGGATTTATCACCTCAGGAGTTTGATGTTTATTAACTCTGGTTTTCTTCTGGAAAAACCTACCTGCAGATAGCTTCCATAGCACTTACTGTCCAACTGTATGCCTTGAAATAATGCTTTAAGATGGCTTCTAGCAATTTGGTGCATCTTTTAGACCCTTGAGTGCTGAATTACTGTTAGGGAGCTGCATTCATAACATAGGACTGCTCACTTAGTACAGGTTGCTGGTTCACAGATTTCCTGTAGGTCTTGCAGAAGAAACTTAATGGAAAGGTGTCTTATCTCAGAACAAAAATATCTGAAAATGTAGTTTTAAGATAAACATCATGGAAGATGCTGAACAGCAAATAAGCTGTTTTAAACTACTGTCACTTTTCTTCTCTGTGGCATGTATTGTTAATCACTAATACTAATCTTCCTAAATTTATCACTTTTTTTCCTCGCCCTTCCATTCTCTAGCCAACTTCCAAAGACCAAGTACTGGCCATGCTTGAGAAAGCCAAAGCCAACATGCCAGCCAAACCAGCTCCTCCTGCTAAAGCATCTTCCAGAGTGGTAGGGGGAGCAGCTCCAGCCAAATTTCAACCTGCATCAGGTAACCTCTCATTCTAGATAGCAACTGATTAAAGGGTGGGTTTTGAAGCTTTTTGGCATGCCAAAGGACTATACTTAGCAGGAGGGTAGGAATTCAGGGTAGCTAGGGTTACAAATAGCTGTTCAGTGAGTTCTGTCTGTAGTTCTGGTCTTACTGCAGTTGAGTCAGCTTTCAATGTAGGAGTGTTTTTCCTTTCCACACAACCATCTGTCAGCTGCTCTTTAGAAATATCTACTTGGTATTGAAGCTAAACACATGGACCAGAGGCGGTTGGCTTTTTTTTGGTAATCTGATTTTAACATAACACTTTAAATGTTTTCACATAAATTTCTATCTGAATTGTTTCCTCAAAATAATTTGCTGTAGGGCTACCAGAATGCTTGTGCTGATTTAAAAGAGAGGGTAATGGGGTTAGTGGACAAGTGATTTCAAGAAGTCCTGCCATATCTCTCTGCTTGGGCAAGCTTGTCTGCTCAAACAGGGTGCAACTACAGCTCTAGACATTAGCCTGCACAGTGTATATGTGTGTGTGTTTTTTAATTGTTTTGATAATGGAAATTTGGTAGCTCATTATGAAAACTTTGTATTCTAACATAGAACTTAAAGAACTTCTTTCATGGGACTAAAATCCGCAAACTTCTGTATGATAAGCGTATTGTACCCATAAACAGTTTTTATTTCCTGTCCTAAGAGTGGAATACTGCTGGCCTAAAATGGGCTTGTTGGTAGTTCGAAATGGTCTGTTGTTTCTGCAGCACTTGCTGAAGATTCAGGGTCCAATACCATGGAATCCAAACCTGATCCCAAAAAAGCCAAAGCAGGAGGAGCCTCCTCTAAAGCTAAGGTATGCTGATTTCATTAGGTATAAAATCAGTTCTATGAAGTTAATAGCTGTGGTTTGTTAATCTACTGTAGGTAGAAGAGTTCAGTACTTGCCAATGACTGCTTTCACTGAGAATATGCTTGTCTGAATTCTGAAATTACAGGTGTTCCTATTCATACTTTTGTCATTACCTATTCCTAAAGTGTGTGTTGTCAAAATGCAGTCATGTGAGCAGCTTAGTCTGTGTTCTAGATCTGCTTGGTCTCCTTGATCGCGTGCTGTAGAGAATTCAATCTTACCATTGCCGTTTCAGTGTTACACTTGGAGCAGTAACTTTGTATGTATCAAAAGAAATTCACCTCTCCTTTGCAGTGCAAAGAATGAAATGTTCTCAATCACAGGTTCAAAAAGGGAAGGAAGATGCTTAAATGCATAATACTCTCAATTGATGACATTTGGGTTTGTGGTTAGGTTTTTCTGTTTTGTGTTGTGTGTTTTTGTTTTTTTGGTATTTGGTTTTTTTTGCTATTAACTTTAAAGTTTATCCTATGTATTGAATTAAAAAAAACCCAGATTGTTCTGCAGTCCCATTTCCTCCATTGTCTAAAGTAGTGCTGTAGTGTGAAGAGTAGCCATAGGTCCAAATTCATTGCAGGAATGAATGGAGCAAACCTTGAAGGATATTTGTAGGTTTGCCTAAGGCAATGTATTCTTCTGTCAAAACTCTGATGCCTTTGCTGTGAGTGTGTTAAAAGGTTTGGAATGGTAACTCCTGAAGTAAACAGTGATGTAACAACAAAGCCTTTTATGTGGCTTACTTTCAGCAGTCAGATGTTAATAGCAGTATGTCCAAGGGCATTACCAGCCTGTCCAAAGCTAATACAAGCCTCAGCAAAGGCAGTACCAGTCTGACAAAGAGCAAATCTTTCAAGCAGGTACCACGTTGGGGTTTAGGGATGCGTGTGGGTGACTAGCGCACTGGTTGAGAGTGATGTCCTGTTTCACAGAGTACTACCGTGCACACTGTCATGGGTATTGCTTCCACAGCAGCAGAGCACATACTTTTTAAAACTCTAATCACCATTGTTCTTCCAGCTTCTTTCTGGCTCTTCTGTACATAGGCAGCATGAGGTTGGCTCATATCTAATGCTTGTAATTGCTGGGACTGAGGCATGTATATGCCTTGTGCTGCCTGTTAATACCTTGCTTCTTTCAGGGTGTACAGGGGAAGAAAGTGTTAAGCAAGCCCATTTTAAAGGAAGATGATGATAAATCTGGTCCTATTTTCATCATAGTCCCAAATGGAAAAGAACAGAGGATGAAAGATGAGAAGGGTCTCAAGGTGAGAAAAATTTGAATGTATTTACAAGTTTTGAAGTAGAGTAATTTTAATGTATTCTTTTTGGGAGGGTTGTGTGGGTTTTTTGTTTGTTTTTTAGTTCAGAACTGAACATGCTATGGCATGAGATTGCTAGTCCCTGTTCATTCCTTGCATTGTTTGTTTAGTTTATCAGTTGACTTTCACAGGCCAGTGTCTGGTTTAATGTGCTGTTTCTCTTCTGGTGGCCAAATTTTGTACATCTGTACACTCATAAAGGCCAAGGGCCTTTTTACAACTTCCAAGAGATGGTCTTCAGTTGTGAAGTATCGTCATTTACCTGAAAATATTTGACTAATTTCAGGGGTTTGGGATATGTTATAAATGCCTTAATATACTTTGAACAGTCCTGCTTTTCAAGCTTGTCTTTCGTAGGGAATTTGTTAATTAAAGCATGCATGTTATTTGTAACTTCCTAGTAAACAGGACTAGCTATACCTTACAAACAACCATTTTAAGTGATAATAGTGAAGATAATGACATAAGATAACAACCGACTATGTTGCTTGCTTTGAGTTCCAAATGCTGCCTTTTACAGGTGTTGAAGTGGAATTTCACAACTCCCCGTGATGAATATATTGAGCAGCTAAAAACTCAGATGTCCACTTGTGTGGCCAAATGGCTACAGGATGAGATGTTTCATGCAGATTTTCAGCACCACAACAAAGCGCTGGCTGTTATGATTGAGGTGAGTTTGGATCTGTGGTAATAGAGGACATTAGAATTAGAACTGTTCTCTACTATGAAATTATTGTTCTCTGCTATGAAAGAGTCTGAATTTCGGAATTATTTATGTTAATTTGTATTTGTCTTATATTTGTATTTTTTATTAATTATTCTCTGTTATAAAAGATTGTGCTGGAATGAAAATAAAATAGGAATTTTCTCAGGAGTTGGGGTCATTGTTCTGTGAAGTTGAAAATTATTTCTATATGTGTTAAGGTTTCAGAGGAATGATGGAGTTGTTACTGTTTCTTGGAGAAGGGAAAATTTCCTCACTGGAAGCTTCTCTTAAAATTTCAGAAAGCTGTATAAATTAAAAGTGAATACATACAATTTTAGGAATCAACCAATAGATGTAGACTGTCTTACCAGGCATAGCTTTTCCTTATTCTCTGGTCTTTCCTTGAACAAGCTGTTTCATTTTGCACAGCTTCCTTATTTTTCTTTTTTTTTTTTTCCCCTCTCTTCAAGCACTTGGAGAGTGAAAAAGATGGAGTTATCAGTTGCCTGGATCTGATCTTGAAGTGGCTTACCCTGCGGTTCTTTGATACCAACACAAGTGTTTTGATGAAAGCACTTGAATACCTTAAACTGCTTTTCAATTTGCTGAGTCAAGAAGAGTATCATCTTACTGAAAATGAAGCATCCTCTTTCATCCCATATCTTATCCTAAAGGTACAATTCATTGTACAGAAACTAACCTTATTTTTCATGAAGAATATGGCAGGTTACCATCAATCATTATATGTTCATTCTGAATTTATCGTGAATGGAATTAAATCCAGTTGGCAGCCAGTCACAAGTGGTGTTCCCTCGGGCTCAGTACTGGGGCCAGTTTTGCTTAATGTCTCTGTGAATGATCTGGTCAAAGGTACTGAAGGTACTCTCAGTAAGTTTGCAGAAGACACCAAGTTGGGTGGAAGTGCTAACTTGCTTGAGGGCAGGAAGGCTCTACAGGGGGGTCTGAACAGGCTGAATCCATGGGCTGAGTACAATGATATGAGGCTCAACAAGGCTTAGTGCTGTGTCCTGTGCTTGGGTCGCAACAACCCCAGGCAACACTACAGGCTTGGGGAAGAGAGGCTGGAAAGCTGCCTGCTGTAAAAGGACCTGGGGGTGTTGGTCGACAGCCAGCTGAATATGAACCAGCAGTGTGTCCGCATGGCTGAGAAAGCCAATAGAGTATCTTGACTTGTATTAGAAGTAGTGTGACCAGCAGTGCTAGGGAAGTGATTGTCCCCCTTGGCACTGCTGAGACCACACCTTTGAGTACCATGTTCAGTTTTGGGCCCATTGCTGTAAGACAGACATTGAGGTGCTGGAGCATGGTCAAAAAAAGGCAGCTAAGCTGGTGAAGGGTCTAGACAACAAGTCTTATGAAGAGAAGCTGAGGGAACTGGGGTTTAGCTTGGAGAAAGGGAGGCTCAGGGGAGACCTCCTCACTCTTGACAGCTCCCTGAAAGGAGGTTGGAGCCAGGTCAGGGTCAATTTCTTTCTTCCAAGTAGCAAGTGATGAGAGGAAACAGCCTCAAATTACACCTGGGGAGATTTAGATTGGATATTAAGAAAAAATTATTCACTGAAGGTTTGTAAAGCACTGGAACAAGCTGCCTAGGGAAGTGGTCAAGTCACCATGCCTGGTGGTATTTAAAATGTGTAGATGTGGCACTTAGTGACACGGTTTAGTACTACTTGTAGTAGTAAACTTGTACTACTATGTTAGTGATAGGCCTCAAAGAACTTAAAGGTCGTCCAACCCAAATGATTCTATGGTTTTTATATTGCTTATTTGCCTTCAAAAGCCATTTATCAAAAAATACTTTTTGCATTGAGAGTAATCCTAGCTTTCCTAACATTTAGACAAATCAACAGTGTCATGAGACTGTGTAAAATATTCTGTATTTCTTCCCTTCTTTTTTTCTTTGCCTTTTCCATTAGGTAGGAGAACCGAAAGATGTCATCCGCAAGGATGTACGTGCCATTCTGAACAGGATGTGTCTCATTTATCCAGCCAGCAAGATGTTCACTTTCATCATGGAGGGGACAAAATCCAAAAACTCAAAGCAGCGTGCAGGTGGGAAATGGCCTGATAAACTAAGCAATTGCAAAGTGCTTGAAATTGCTTTGGTTTGCACCTTGAAAAGTCCAGCGTAATAACATTGGTGAAATGTGAGATTTGTCTATGCGTAGTATTTTATGCAAATGTTTTTGAGTGTTTAAAGGATCAGATTTTAAAGTAGTACTGTTTGCTTTTTATGTTTGGTGTCTTTGTACCTTCCAAAGATGAGCAATCTGTTAAATTGCTATCAGCATTAAGGTTGAGTCTCCCTTGAGTAGGCTCATTTTGTTACTGAAACAGTACTGGGGAGAACAGTGGCAATGTTATTGTCCAAATGATGAAAGGAATCAGTTCATCTGATCAAGACTTTGGAAAGAAATGTTTCTACACTGTGCATCTGTCTCAACTTTATTATAGAATTTGTTTGTGGTATGGTGTTTGTAGTTCAATCAACTCGCTAGCTGCCTTGAAAATATCTTAACCTGATATAACCAGAAACTGAAATTGTATCCATAATGCAGCACTGCAAGCTCACAACTGTCTAAACTACCTAGGTGAGATGTTGTCTCCAACATTGCTCATGTATGGTAATGGGAGAATATTTGAAGGGTGTAGGGATGACTGACTGCTTCTAGATGCTGTGTGAAGGAGTCTGTAAATCCTGTTCATCCCATAAATCACCTGAAGTATATCTATTATCAGCGTAGTGATTGACACTTCTCTACAGTTAATGTTCAAGTTGTGCAAGCAACACGGAAATTGGGAGGGCTCTTTTCCCAGCACCTTCGAGCTTGATTATACATGTATCGTTTCATTCTTTTAGAATGCCTGGAAGAGCTTGGATGTCTGGTTGAATCCTACGGCATGAATGTATGCCAGCCAACTCCAGGGAAAGCCTTGAAAGAAATGGCCACTCATATTGGTGACAGGGACAACACTGTGCGCAACGCTGCGCTGAACACCATTGTGACTGTCTATAATGTTCACGGTGACCAAGTGTTCAAGCTGATTGGAAATGTGAGTGTAATTGGCAATAAGTTTTTTGTTTTGTTTTCCAAATCCCTACAATTTTGATGCTGTTTTGCTTGTGATTGTCATGGTACATCTTGCTGGTGGTGTCAAGAGCGTTTTGTACTGTTGAAAATAACTTGCTTCACCACAGATCCTCTAAAAGTCAGTTGGTTAATTCCTTATTGTGGGATATATAACCTGGATGTTCATGAATGAAAAACTAAATTGCAAGAAATGAGTGAAACACTGACTTTCATGGGAATGAAATTATTTATGAAGAGTAGTTGTTGGGGCTCCATCAAGTACTCCTGGCTTTTTTTTTTCTTTATGCTTATCTCCACCAACTGCTTTGCAGTTGAAGTCTGGTAAGTTTAGTTTGCTTTGCTTTGTCTTATTGCAACTCTGGTGCTTAAGGTCAGTGTCAGTACAGTGTTGCTTTGTATTGCTGCTCTTTTGTTTTCTGGAATTCATACTTGGCCACGTCACGTAAAATGCTGTAAAAGTTAAAGGTTGCAAAACTCAGTTCCCAGTCTCTGGCAGTGGAAAGCTAGTTCACTGTGTTGTCTAAAATTACTGTGCCTAACAGATTAAGTATACTGAATTCTAACCTGAATCAAGAGCTGTTAGACCGTTTTTTTCCTGCGAGTATGTGGTCTTGGTAATGTTTCTAGTAGCACTGAAACTGATTGGAATATGATAGCTATGTTAATGCCTGCACAAATTTTTCTGGTTTGCATTGTTTGCTGTAGTGCATACAAGTTATTGGATGGATATTTTTGGAAGTGGAACATCATGAGCAGGAAATCAAGGCTGCCTTTTTAATTTTTTCTAATTTCCTGAATTTTTGACACTTAATGACTTATTTTCTCTAGTAGCAATCTCCATGAGAATTGATGTTGCATGTTCATCAACATTTTGGATTCCCATTAACTGTTGTTCTGAGTGCAATCTGCCTCCTTCTCAGTGTTGCGTAGTCCATTTGCTTTTGGATTTTAAGGTTAAGAGCTGTTAGCACCTGAACCACTCAGCCCCTTCTAACCATGCCTTTCTGAGCTTCAGTATGGTCCATCTAGTCCCAAAATGTATGGTTTTCCAGGAAAGTTTCCAAATCCTAGGAATGCTGGGAGAATACTTCCTACAAAATTGTCACACTGCTCTTGTTCAAATATAATTATTGGTAACCTTCAGCCTTGTAGGTAAGCAGATAAAGATGATTTCCCTGTGTGAGTTGGAGCGTTTGGTTGGCTTGCTTTGCATTCAGATTGAATTATGAGTACATTTGGCACCTCATAGGGGATACAGAGAGGGGAGTGGTGATTTTTTTTATTTGCTTTTTTGCAGCAACAGAAGCAGCAATTAGAAACATGTGATAGTACCATAGTTTGAGTTTAAGATGACTTCTTTCTTGGAAATCGTGGGCTAGAAATAGCTGTATTGAGTATTGCAACTTGTCAGGATGGCTTATTAGCTCCTGAAGTAGCATCTGGCAGTCCAGAGTGGCCCTGTTATGCTAGATGGTAGCATTGACAGTTCCCACCCTTGATAATAGAGAATTTCAGTATGCGGTAATAAGTGGTGTATCTCCTGTAAATCCATGCAACTCCAGCTGAGTGAAAGCCTTCTGTGTTGCAGCTTTCTGAGAAAGACATGAGCATGCTGGAGGAAAGAATAAAACGATCAGCCAAGAGACCGTCTGCTGCTCCAGTGAGACAGGCAGAGGAGAAACCTCAGCGTGCTCAAAACGTCAGCGCCAACGCGAGCATGCTGCGGAAGGGCCCCGCCGAGGACATGTCCTCCAAGCTGAAGTACGTACCGATACCTTACGGTCTGTGGCCCCCATGGTGTACGTGCTAATATCGTGTCTGGCGGTGGTGTTTTAGTTCTTGGATCATCATCTTTGCATGTTGTGGAAATTGGCCGAATGATATAAAACAAAATGTCTGAAACTTTTCTTGTCTTGTCTGTCTTGAAATCTTTCTAAATGGTCTTGTGCCTTTTTTCACTGCTTCTCCATGGACAGAATTATGTATCGCACTTATAGGATGTAAGTACTGCCCACTAACTCCTTGGTAGCAAGGATCTTGTATCTTTCAATTCCTATCCCAGTCATCCCTTCCTGAGGGTGAGAGGCTTACTGTGGTCAGTTCTAGGTTATTTACAAGTCTCTGCCTTAAAGAAACCACAAATATGGTTTTCTGCCAAGGTGACTTGATCAAGCTGCAGGCAGATGTGGCACTTCTGGATTAAATATCTACTAGAATATTTGGAGAACTTCCTATGTGTTACATTAAACTTGGTGTTGATTGAACTGTTTTTAACTTGCTAGGGCAAACATACAGCACAGAACTGGATGAGGATATGTGAATTGTAGAGCTTGGGGTAACAGTACCAGAAATGAAAAGCTCAGAAACTGTATTCCTTGCCACCTGCTCATTATCTTGAAATACAAGTTCCTGTTGATAATTATGTATTAGAACATTTCCTTAAAAAAAAAAATAAAAAATCTAATAGGCAGCACAACCACGGGACACTGAGTGCTAGGTTTGGATGAGCTTGTAAGGTTGCTATGTACACATGCATCCTATCCATCATTAAAAAAAAAAAGCACTCTAAAGCTTTAATGCTATACTCCATTAATATGACTTTAAACTGTGCTGGGTATCTCTTAAAATGAACCACTGTATACCTGAAACAGGTACAGGGAGTCTTGTGGTGGGTGATAAGACAAACTAGGAAGGAAAGTAACTAGCACTTGTTCTTCTGGCCTGCAAAAGCTTGTCTTACTAATGGCTAGAGGAGAGGCAAAAGGGATTATTAGGGGTCTCGAATAAAATCAGAACTTCAGAATTTGCACTGTTCTATTTTAAGAGTTTTAGGGGTACCAGTAGATGATAGAGCCTCCTGTGTATGTAACAAACACCTCTGTCCTGGTTTCTGTAGCCAAAATCGCAACATGGGCAGTCACGCGGAGACAGCGCATACAGTCCCACGGGAATTTCAGCTGGATCTTGATGAAATTGAAAACGACAATGGTACTGTCAGATGTGAGATGCCAGCACTTGTACAGCACAAACTAGATGACATCTTGGAGCCAGTCTTGATTCCTGAGCCTAAGTGAGTCTGTTTTAAATCCTAAGTGAAGCCAGTAGGGCTGCTTAAACTATTTTGATAAGCTGAATGACCGTGCTAGTTTCTCCAGTCAAAACTTGTTCACACGAGATGGTACTGTTAGCTAATTTGAAGAGACACATTCAAGTGATGGTCTGTTGTACTGTTCTGGACTCTGGGGAGCAGTTACTTCTAATGAAAAACCTGAGTTTGCTTTATATGGTGTTATTAGTAAAAGGATCTTGTGTTTGTAAATTCATCATCAGTGTCTTTACAAGTAGTGCAGCAGACATGATACTCAAGGAAGGAGTCATTCCTTTTAATCTCTGGTGAAGAATTAAGTCCTTTCTCCCTTGTCTCTGAACAGTCATTAAAACATAGCAGCTCATCATAAATGAGAGCTCTCTCTCCAAAGAGTAATGAATCCTGTTTTGTTGGTTTGTTTTTTTTAATTGCTTAGAATCCGTGCTGTGTCCCCACACTTTGATGACATGCACAGTAACACAGCTTCTACTATCAACTTTGTCATTTCCCAAGTAGCCAGTGGTGATATAAATACAAGCATCCAGGCTCTGGCACAGGTAAGCGAATAAAAGTGCTGATACACTGTGCTAAACTCTTTGTCTGCGAGGGTGATGAGTTGCACTGTGGTGGAGCAATCGCGTCGGGTGACGCGGGCTCTGCTCAGAATCTCCCTGATGACAGAACTAAGTGCACAGGGGCCATCTGACTCGCATTAGCCATAGAAATTCCACTTGGATGATGTAGAAAAGACTTTTAACACAGAAGCGCTAAAAAACCCAAACCAAACAACAAACATGTGTCTTTGTTTTGGTCAAGTTTCTGTGCTATAAATGTGAAAAAACCAATTAAGCCAGTGGGACTTAACTTCTGTATTTAAACAGTTTTACAAATCTTCAGCAAAAGAATTGTCTTGCCTTATAGCTTTTACACGTTTCTAGGGTGGCTTTAACTACCTAGAAGTATTTAATCCAGAAGATTTCATAAAGCTCTTAATTCCAGAATCCATAAAGCAGCATTTCATGTTTTCATTTGTGTACGGGACAGGATTCCAGTTCTCCAAAAGATCAGTAATTGGTTGTATTGGGAATAGCAATACAAGTCTTTGGCTACTGATTTCAAATGAAAGTTTAGAACTTTCCAAGTGCTTTAGCAAATGGATTGGTCAGGGCAAGACCTTTCTTATAGAAAAAATTTATAGTTATTTTGCGTTATGGTGACTTGGGTGTTTTCTTTTTAAATCTTAGATTGATGAGGTTCTCAGGCAGGAAGACAAAGCAGAAGCTATGTCTGGCCACATTGACCAGTTCCTAATAGCTACGTTTATGCAGCTTCGGTTAATCTACAATACACACATGGCAGATGAGAAGCTAGACAAAGACGAGATCGTCAAACTTTACAGCTGTATTATTGGGAGCATGATCTCGGTAAGGCGTTGAGCTAAAAGTGACAGTGAATTTCAGCAAATTTCTGTGACAGAGTTGTAGGAGAATGGAACATCTGTGCTGTACCTAGGTTAGCTTAATATCGTGTCTTATTTATGAAGGTTTGTTGCAAATTGCTTGCCAATGCACCTTTTAAGAGGGAGTGGGGAATAAGAAATGGAGGACAGGAAAAACGTCTGCTGCTTCTGCAGAATACAGCCATTCTAACATTTTCATTAAGCTCTGTTTTATTATTCCTTACCTTTTGAGTGCTTAGTTGGTGGCTTAAGTATTTTCAGAAGTCCCTCAGTATATGTAACTTTCTTCGTAGCTGCATTTTTACTGTTTAATGTTGGGGAGGGTGTGATGACAAAGTAACGTCAAATGATTTGACAGTGTGCTTTAGCATTGTTCACAGGGAAACCTTCTAATACTGTCTTCCACTTACAGCTATTTCAGATAGAGAGTCTGGCTCGAGAGGCCTCTACTGGTGTGCTGAAAGACCTAATGCATGGTCTTATTACATTAATGCTGGATTCGCGGGTTGAAGACCTTGAGGAGGGTGAGCAGGTCATCCGATCAGTCAACCTCTTGGTAGTGAAAGTGCTGGAAAAGTCTGATCAGACCAACATCTTGAGGTACATAATGAAAATTGTGCAATTGCTGCTTCTCCTCACCTGTTCTTGTGTGTTCCTTGAATGGCTGAGTTTGTCTGTTAGTCATTCCATAAGAAAAGTGTGATGTCTGTAGAGTAGTTTAATCGGCTAATGAAGAATTATTGCTGATTATCAGTGGTGTTCAGGATTTGACTGCATAATCTGCATATCTGAAGGCAAGCTAAAAGAACTAGCTTAGTATGATTCCGTATACTTTGTAGTTCTGTATACTTTGTAGACTGCCTCTCCAATTCTTGGAACCTCCTAGAAAGAAAGCAACAGCTGTTACACAGCGTGATGTAAAGTGATGGACTAACCCCGGTCTCTGGTGTGGTATTATGTGGGGAGTTGGCATCTATTGTTGTGTGTATTGCTTTTTCTGTGTAACTATTATAAATCTATTCCTTTTAGTGCTCTGCTTGTTTTGCTCCAAGACAGTCTGCTAGCAACAGCCAGCCAGTCTCCTAAGTTTTCAGAACTTGTCATGAAGGTGAGCATGTAGCAGAGGTTTTGAGTTTACTTGGTTTGAGTCAATTTACCTGAAAACACACATTTTTTAAAAAAAATGGTGACTGTAACTTGAAATATTTCTTAACTCTTACAATCTTATATGTTACATATTGTGACTTTATGCTAGGAGGGAGCTTAACACCTGCTAATAGTTAAAGAAGCTTGTATATACTAATATAAAATCCATATAGTGGTGTGCAGGCACCTTATGGCCGTAGCGGCTTAAGCACAGCACTGGGCTATGTATTCAAATAGTCCCAGGCTGGAGCTGGCTTGTATTTTGTCACCTGTAAGAACAGGCAGAGTCATCACAGAAACATCTGCATTTAAAGCATTGCTGTGGTATTATTTTTATAATACAGCACCCTTTTGTAACTAGCAGGATTTAAAGACAACTCAGGCATTCTTAGTAAGGCTAAACCTGAAGAATTCAATGCTGTGGGTTTGTGTACTTAGCACATGTGCATTACCTGCTGAAGTTTCTGCATTGGAAGCATTCAGTCTCCTGTCACCTGTAGAGAAGTCAGCACTACTTTTATGTATCAGCTCTAAAGAAGGCTCTGGATGCAGCAAAGCTAGTTACAAAGAGAAAGCACGTTCCAGAGCAAACATAGCTTGAGTAGACATGGTACGAGTCTGTACGTGGTAGCAGAGTGAAACAGCTCAATGATATTTATGTATAGCCTCTCCTTATATAATTAAATGTTTCTTCCTTGAGTTGTTTTGGTTCAAGTCAGCCTCTCATTCCAGTGTCTGTGGAGAATGGTGCGTCTTCTTCCGGAAACCATTAACAGCATCAATCTGGATCGGATTCTGCTGGATATCCACATTTTCATGAAGGTCTTTCCCAAAGAGAAGCTGAAGCAATGTAAGAGTGAGTTTCCTATAAGGACACTGAAGACTCTGCTTCATACCTTGTGCAAGCTGAAAGGGCCCAAGGTCAGAGCAGTCACTAGTCATGGAATTTTAAATTGGACATTCATGCAGTTTCTAAAGCTTTTCTTTTTTCTTTGAAAAAAAATAAAATTATTCCCTTTTTCCTCCTTTTAGATCTTGGATCATTTAACAATGATAGACAATAAAAATGAGTCTGAGCTGGAGGCTCACCTGTGTAGAGTAATGAAACACTCCATGGACCAGACTGGAAGCAAAGCTGATAAGGATACAGAAAAGGGGGCTTCTCGCATAGTAAGTAATGTATATGTGTTGGTGGGGAAAATGAATGTAAGCAATTTATTTAAGAAACAAGCTTAATTTTGTGATCATGGAATATAAAATAGTAGTTGCCTTTTCAATGTACAGCTAGTGTTGGAAATACTCTTGTAGTTTCACTTTTATCTATGTCTGTTTTGGAAATTTGTAGTGTGTTTCTCTTATTAGTTGAATATTCTGTGCATATCCCAGGACGAAATGCTCTTCAGGACATTCAGGTGTGCAGCAGAGGTTTAATGCTGCTTGATACTGCCTCTAATCTACTAAAAGTTGATGACAACGCTGTTTAAACACTTGACTTCTCAGGAGGAGTCCTACAGTTTGATGATGTCCTTACTCTCATTTTGTGTAAACAGCAGCTACGTAAAATCACTATCGCTTCAAGGCGTTCTTCATTTTGCAAGCTCTGTACCCAGCTGTCGGGTCTGGTGGCACTGGGTTCATCTAAGTTCCATTCACTTTGTCTTAGACTTTTTTTTATTTATTTAGGAGGAAAAGGCATCAAAGGCCAAAGTTAACGATATTTTGGCAGAAATATTTAAGAAGATTGGCTCCAAGGAGAACACTAAGGAGGTAAGTGCTCCCTTCCTGCAAGAAAGAGGGCATGATAGGTTAGAATGGTGTATGAAGCAGTTATAGTAATGCACAGGAACTCTTCCCTCCCAGGGTCTGGCAGAGCTGTACGAATACAAAAAGAAATATTCCGATGCAGACATTGAGCCCTTCCTGAAAAATTCATCTCAGTTCTTCCAGAGCTATGTGGAAAGAGGCCTCCGGCTGATAGAAACGGAGCGGGAGGGGAAAGGACGAATTGCAGCTTCTACAGGTACATGTTGTAGCAAAAGTGATTGATGTATGGGAAGTAGTGGCATAAGGAGGGCAGCTCTTTGTCCCCTGGTAGAAACTAACATTTGCAGATATTTATGGGTTTCCAAAGTGAGTCACCTATTTTTATGGTACTCGTGTTACTTCATGAGGCGCTGTTTGCGAGGACGGTGTGTTCGTTGTTTACAAAAAATGTTTAGTACATTTAGTGTGACAGTGGTTGTAACATCTGAAAGTCTTGGTTAAACAAGTGGTTCTAATTCATATCCTGTGGTGTGGGTTGAACAGCAACCTGTGCTTCACGTCTGGTATGAAGAATTCTTTCCACAAAAAACTATCTTTATAACAGCAGCAGCTGTCATTTTTCTTAGACCTTTCGGTTACAAAAATGGTACAGGAGGCTTTTTGAGAAGAGTATTGTGTACTGTGGAATTGAGGTGTTTATTTAAAATTACTTGAATTATTTCTATAGCAGTCTTTGTGATACCCCTTGCCAATAAATCAGATTTTTAATTGCATAGATTACTGTAAAACAGTTTATTAGTGAGTCTTTTCACTGCAGACAAGCAGAAATGAGAATTTAATGCAATACTGGGGAGGGAATGTGAAAAATAATTAGTTGACAGCAAAAACTGATACACAGTCTGGCAAAACTACCTTGAACTTTAGTATTTCACAGTATCCTGTGAGACTTTAGCTTTTTTCCTACTACTGTTCCTTCTCCTATCCCTGTACTGTAAATTACTTCAGGAAGAATATATAAGTTTCTTTCAGAACCTCATAAAACCCAGAAAATTTTGCCTTTCATTCCAAGTTTGTACAATCAAGAAATTCTAGTTCAACAGTTAGAGATATCCAAACAGAACGTGCATGGCTCAATTTAGTCTTTCTTCCCCCCCCAAAAAAACTATAATAATTTGATATAATAAAGGATATTGTTTGATCTTGCAACTGTGCTTTATTGAAACAAAAGTAACCATCATTCTCCTTTTATTTATTTTAAATACCCTTGCAGTAAACTAGTGAAAACTAATTTCTCTCTGCACTAAGTCTTAGAACTTAGCCTTGCCATTCTGAAATGAATGGCTTCTCCTAAGGTAAAATCCTTTCCTCACCTTTTGGTAGAGAAGCTCTGAAGATCTTGCTGCATGCCTTCCAGAAATCAGTATTTCAGATGGAATTGGAAGAAGCAGCAGCTTTACATTACCAGTATGATAGGTAAAGATGAGTTAGAATCACTGGTGAAGTCTGCCCAGAAGTACTCCTAAAAAGTCTGAAGACTCCACATATTTCCCATCCTGCCAATTGCTGAGTCTTCTGTGTTGGACATGATGGCTACTGCTGATCCACATCAGCATCTTCTTTCCGCTGTTGTCTACAGATGTCAGCCTCAGCACTACTTTTGAAGCTTCTCTGCTGCCGCTTCTCACATGTCTCAATTTCTTTTCTTGGTTTTCAGTTGTCAGTGAAGGGGCTGTACCAGCAAATGCAAATAGCTTGGTAATAATAGCTTGGTAGTTTGTAGCTTGGTTGATTCTTCCTCCGTTTCACCTTATTTGAGGGAACTGACCAAGAGGCTTACACTTTTTTTGATCGTTTTAAACTCTTCTAATTTTTTTTTTTCTTCCCCTTCCTCCTTCCCCTTATCCTCCAGGAATTTCTCCTCAGATGGAAGGAACGTGTGTTCCTGCTTCTACCCACACTGTCTCTTCATCTATAGGAAACACAAATGGGGAAGAAGTGGGGCCTTCAGTTTACTTGGAAAGATTAAAAATCCTCAGACAGCGTTGTGGCCTTGACAATGCAAAGGTACTGCACTTGACAACACTTGTAAATCCCCAGGGGAGGCACCTCATTTGCACTGTGTTTAAGAATTCAAATGACTGTTTTTTCTGTGCCAAAGGCAGGTTCCAGTCAGAACTGACAATCTTTCATTATATTGCATGTCTGGCTATTCACCGCGTGTCACCGTGCCTAGTACAAATGGCTTTAAACTCATTACTTGGCCAAGTGGGCTTGTTGCAGTCCTCTGCTGCATTGGTGTACATGCAGGTTGTTTCTACAGCCCTGTAGTTAAGTATCTTTCCCTGCCACATAGTTGAGTCTCAGAAAGGTTCAAATAACTGTTGTTCTTTAAAGTCTCTCATGAGTTGAATGACATGGAAATTCTAGATCTTTCTGCTCTGAATCAACCGTAAGAGCTGAGTGAAGACTTTGAATGAAGTTGAGGTGTTTCCTAGATGATTGAACAGGGTAATTAACACAGACAGAAGTATCAATTGGTAAAAGAGCAGTGAATCAAGATTTTTAGTCTTTGGAACAGTGGATCTTGCCAGTCAATCCAAGTTATCTCTTCTCATTCTCCAGCAAACTCATTGACTGTTGATACTGCACATAGGCACAGACTTCCCCCTCTTGTGTTAGAATTCAGGCCGTTCAAGACTGCAGCAAGTCACCTCAGTAAAACACTTGTGTGCTGTCAATTTTTGATCTTTAAGGACTGTAGTTCCTTCATGTCCCTACTGACATTAAGCTAAACATAAACTACTTCGGTGATAACAATTGAGTATTGTAGTTAGCTTTGCATGGTTCTGACTTTGGCAGTTGACTCTATTGCTGCAGATCATCTGTGTTGTATTGTTCCTTCCCTTTGCTCTGTTTTTTGTGTTTCCTGTGAAGATGAAAAGCCATTGATTTATGGTTTGGACTTCTTATATGGCTTTTGCCAGTATCTATCTTAACACTTCGTTTTCCTCTCCTGTAGCAGGAAGACAGACCACCTCTTACATCTCTGCTCTCTAAACCAGCACTCCCTACAGTTGCATCCTCTACAGATATGCTTCACAGTAAGCTCTCCCAGCTCCGTGAGTCACGGGAGCAGTACCAACATCTGGACCTGGACTCCAATCAGACTCATTCTTCTGGCATTGGAACTACCCTGGCTTCACCCTCTTCTGCAGCAGCTAATATTGATGACTTGAAAAAAAGATTGGAGAGAATAAAAAGCAGTCGCAAATAGAGTTGCAAGAGAGACAGCATCACTGTTTTTTGGGCTGTCTTCAGCTTTAGTTTACTAAACTAGAAGTCTTCATAGTTAAATGGCCTCATTTAGGCCTAATGTATACAAACTGGTTTATGTATAATACAGTGGATTTCGGGGGGTTGAGTCATTGTGGCACAAGTATTTGTACATACTCTGCTTCTCAGCATCTCATTGACAATAGAAGGCTGTCTGTGTATTAGTTTTAGTGTACAGACCTGTAAACAACCATCCTCTTGCTCAGACTAGTTTCTCATAACTTGCTTTTTTTATTTGTAAAATTGTCTTTAAGATCTTTTCCTAGTTCTTAACTCTTAGAAGATCTTTAGTGATTTCACTTTTAATTTTGTGAATTCTTCTCCATGTAATAACCATTGAACTGTTGATTCTGTATGGACACATGGCATGAGGTAACTAATTTAAGTGTCTTTTGTAAATAAAGTTTGCATTAACTATACCAGCCTTTGTAGGAACAGCAGTGACTGCTGGTTAGAGAGGTCGCTCTATTCCTGAATGTTAGTGACTGGGCATCTAGAAACTGAAAGAAGAGATTCTGGACAGGAACCTTGGGGTTTGGCTGTGTTATAAGGAAGATGAGCGAATATATGCTATCTGTGGATGCAATCCCGTGACTTTGCACTCATTTCTATGAGCAGTAGTGCATTTTTCATATAGTTGCATTTTTTTTGCTTTTGAAATACGTTTTTGTAACTCAGGAGTAAGTTGAGAATATTTTTAGTTTCCCGAAACGCTTATCTTAAATTTAGTCCTTGTGATGCCTTTTCCCAGATTAAGCATAGTCCATTTGTACAGATGCTTTCTTTGAGAGCCTCCTGCTGTTGATATGGAATAGATTAGCTTTGATATACAGTCAGTGGGCTCATTTATCCTGAACTTATTTCGTTAAGCAGTCTTCCTCCTGCAGGTGGACCTCACCACCATGTTCCTTTTGCTCTTAAACATCTGATGTCAGCAAACTGTGCTATTTTATATAACTAAGCTGTAGCCACTGCTTTTGTTGTTGTTGTGAGAATGTTTTCCAAGTAACCTTTTTCAGAAGCTACAAGTATGAAGATTAAGACATACACTGTAGCTTTTCTAGCCCTTTCATCTCTAGGGAGTTGATGTGTTTTCACTTTACTACTGCACTTCCATGTGAGCTGGTTGTGAAGCATAAATTGTACATTCGTTCCATAGCTAGAGCAGAGCTATTGAAGAGTTGGACAGACAGGCTTAAAATAGCACACTTCTGCTCTAGATTTTAATCTGTTCCACTTAACTGCTGCTTTTGTGGTTTGCTCTGTGGACCAGCAGTCTGCGTTAGGGCTGTTACTGAAACTGTCTTGCCCGATTACAGCAAAAATGTGGCTTTAAATTGGTACCTGTGCAGCAGATCTATGACAGAGCTTCTGCAAATGGCTGAAATCTTCCTTTTACAGGACCCCTAGGCTGGCATTGCAGTTGACATAATACTGCTTGGTGCTTGTGGTGAGTTTGTACGCTGTCATAGCAGGTGACTTGCAAGTGGTCTCCATCCTGTGTTAACTGACACGATGCCATTCATTGCTCCATCACCCTGATTTAGTAGTTGCAGTCTTCTCTCCTAACCTGAAGTGGGCATGCACTTTCTTGTGGAACAGAGCTGTATGACAAGTGCAGGTTTGGCCCTTAGTGGCAAGTGCTCAGGTTTTGTAAACTTAAACTGTGGCTGTTTGTGAATAGCTTGTGTTGGCTGGCACTAGAGTTACTGCCACTACCTCTCGATTACTAGCTGCTTTTTGAAACTTACTGACATTTAAATTAATCCATTTGTTCCCTTACCGTGTCCTGCAGACGTTCTGAAGAGCTATTTGTTGATTAGCTCAGGATATTAAAATATCAATGCCTGAAAACCTGCATTGGAACTATTTTAAATTTGGAGGTGAATTGGAAGTGAAATACAGGAATAATTGAGTAGCAGAAGATATAGTTGCATACTATGAATGAGTTTTTGCCCTGTGTCTCTAGTGTATGGTTGGACTCAATATCCTGGGAGTTCTGAACTAAAACTTGTGCACATTAATAAAGCCTAATCTTTAGCCCAGACAATATTTAATTAACATTAAACTGGATTTTAAAAAATATTCCTCTGTATTGTTTGTAACAAGCTAGTCTTAACAGTTACTTACTCCAGAAAATGGATGGTCCTGGTTCTGCTCTTAGATATGCAATATAGCAGTGAAAGGGTGAGGCTAAAAGTTTATACACTAGAAGGGCCAAACATGTTCGTTGTCCAATACCTGTGGTTATCAGGGACTTTAAACAGTCATGGAACTTGAGCTCTTGAGATTTCTTTCTTCAGATATATTTGAGAGGTGGTTTTTTATGCTTGCTTTGGGTGGTCAGATTGGGCTTTTTGGCGACCAAATGAGGCATCTTCAAGTAGGTGGCTAGACAATATTTGATCAGTAACTTTGATTCTATCCAACTAATTTCAGATAGTTACCTCTGCTGTCACTTTTTTCAATACAGTCATTCTGCTTATTAATATTCTTTGAAATTGTATGAAACACAAGAGAATTTGAATGATGCCTGTTCCTGTGACTCAGTGACAATATGAATTAGGTGTTTTAGGAAGATGGTGTCTCAGGGAGCAAGGACAGTTTCCAAATCTCATGATCATTTTAAGAGAAAATTGGGCTGAATACATTGGCGTGTCAAGAATATCTGTGTACTGCTGGGTCTTCAGTAGTCTACAAATTGCTACTAAAGAGGAGTTCATGAAAGAACTGAAGCTTCTTTTGCAAGTGTTCTCTAAACAAGCTTTGCAAGAACCTTAAACAGGTACAATGCAGGATGCTTCCATTGGAGGGCCTCTGACAATGGCTGAATGAATTGCTTCCTTCTGAATCTCACTATGCAGGTGGAAAATACGCCTTTGAGGACCCAGCACCACCTGCCATGTAGAAAGCTGCTGCCATACAGTAATGGAAGTGCCACTTAAGGTATCCAAGCCCCTATTCCGCTGTAGGATGAGTTGTGTACAGCTGGCATCTAACATCTTAAGATGCTACCCTTGCAAACAGCAGTTCTGGTATTGTCTGCTACTGCAGCTGAGAACAATGTGTTAACAATGTCAAAAGTAAACAGGTCATTTCTTTACTTTTGACATTGTTATTGGTGTTTAGTGTAATGCCACAGATGCTGTGGGATGATTATCTCCAGTACATTTTGGCTCAATTTCTAGAATAGAAAATGAATTGACTTGAAGGGAGGAAATGGGCAATGCCTGAAGGCACAGTCATGCTTACTGATGTTTTTAAGGCCATCATCTGAGGTGTAACGTCTGTTGATTATAGCTGATAAGAAGGAAGGAGAATTTGTTTGAAGAACAGCAGGTAATTAGCAGTACAACTAGTGCCATTGTGTCGGTACTCCTGGCTCCTGTGATGGCTTAAATTCAAGGGCAATTAAACTAAGCATGAAAAAAAGGAAGAAGATGGGTTTGAGAACTTTTATTTTCAAGGGAGAATGCTTTCCTTCGAGTTGTAAGGATATAACTATTTTACTTCAGGATCTTCTATGCTTAGGTTTTTAGGAAGTGGAGCATTGTAGCAAAATTGAGAGCAAGCGAGGTAAATGCTTCCTCTATTGCCCGTGTTTGTCGATGGCTTTTCGTATCCACTTTTTCAGGCGGAAGACATGGGTGTAAAATCCATATTTGCCATCTCGGTCGCAGCCTTCTCCCCATGAAACAATTCCCACTTGATACCAACGGCTGTCGTCTGGGTTCTAAAGCAAAGAAAAATGGGATTGACATAAGGGCAAGAGACTGTCAGATCTAAGCCCTGTATGCACCGCAGGCTCTTTAGTCCTTGATACTGCTTTGAAATTCAGGCTGGCATCTACTAGACAATATAGCTTCTTGGAGTAATTTTTTCATATTCTTAAACCTCTTAAGTGAGAACTGACTTCCACTCGTGCATTCTGCAGCTGACTGTGCTCAGAACTCAGTACAGAAATGGGTCTGCTTGACTGCAGGATTCATCTCGGTTGCTCAGCTTGTATGAGAGGTTTATTTCAGCCACTCAACAGTCTCTTATCTCTGCTGATGGTTTTTTAGACTATTGTGAAACTTCAGCATTGCACAAATCTAGTTCTGTGTGCTCTATGAGCTTGAACTTGTCGAACATACCTTCATTACAAAAGGTCCCCCACTGTCCCCTTCACAGGCATCTCCTCTCTTGGAGTCTTCAGGACTGTAACCTACAGGTAAGAAGGAAGTTGGACATTTGACTCTATGGGGGTGGCTGCTGTTGACTGTCTTGTCCTTGAAGTTAGCACAGCACAGGTTTTCTGAGAGCTATGAGATTGCTTGCTGCTTCTGCCAACTTTTGGACTTGAATTTACAAAACTGCTTTGTTTTTTATATTACAACAGCTCTTTCCTGTCTTTGCAACATTCCTGAATCCACCATGCTCTTCGTCCTCTCTGCTCTCATTCCTGTTTTCTTTCATCAGAGTTGCTGTGTCAGCTGACACTGTGTTTAACAGCTGTAGCTTGAGCTACTGTGCTGCCTTCTTGTCTTAGAAACTTCTCTGTGTGTACCATGTAACCTGTTCCTTTGATCTGTTTACTGTAGACACTTTGCTGTCTTCACTCACATCTCCCTGTCGCTCTGCTCTTTAACTCTCATAACTGGCTGACTGTCTTCCTACAGTCTCATTATGGTGAGGAAAGGGATTTCACTTCAATTCCTGATCAACTAGACACTATATTTGCATTTTCCCAGCACCTGGGTCTCCCTACCCTTTTCTCCTGTATGTCTGTCTCAGCCATTTTTGAAGAATGTTGCCTAGAAAAAGGAGCTGTAAGAGCACTGTACTGTCAATATACTCAGGAAATTGGCTTCCATCCTCACTCAAGCAATCCTATGTGTTACTAGCTGTAAGCAGCACACAATCAAAAATAATTGGAGATTTGCTTGTAGGAACAGATAGTCTGCACAAATGAAGAATACAGCAGGAAGCATTGAACCAGTACATAAATACATAATTGCTTTCTATCAAACTCTGTGTTCACTTCTAATCTGTCTCAAAAGGGGGGATAGTGCCAGAAGAGATTTAGGAAAGCACAACAAGGATTATCAGAAGTATCTTCTATGATAGCAAAGAATAAATAAACGCTTCTTAGTTTGGAACAGAAAGGACAGAGGTGTAAAGAGTCCGTAAAATATCAGGTGACAGAGGGAAGAAATACTTTGAGTATAGGTGTGTACCTCCTTAAATTTAATAGACAGGAACACGAAGAATTAAATTTTTCACACATGCCTAACTCATCTATGGATCCTGTTGTCACACAAGTTCTGGGTGCAAATAGGAATAGGCTCCAAAATGTTGAGACAAGCTTGCAGAGAAGGAGTGGTTTGGCTATTGCATAGGGTAACTGGTGTGCAGCCTTTAATTTAGGAAGTCACTGAACTGTTTCATATACCGGTGAAAAGATAATTGTGCAGGAGCTCAGTTCTGCTCAGGGGCATGAGTGCCTCAGGGCGAGCTCAGAGCCCTTGGCTACTGTGGCACGTTGGCCTCCTGTCTCCACTGCTACTTACCTGCACAGAACATGTTATCGGTGACCTTAACTTTGGTGGATGCCTTGCAGATGTCTTGGCTTACGATGGGCACATTAAGCTGTTGCAGAACTGTGGGAAGGTTGCTTGGGCTAGTGGCCCATGTTTCTTTCAAGTTTCCCCAACCAGTTACCCGCCCTTTGTAACCTGCCAGCATCAGCCTGTGGAAGGAAGCATGAGTATAATCAAATATAGTGTTAACAGCTTTCTCCTGCCTGGCTCTTTTGCTGCAAATATCTTAAGTAAGGTATCTTTTTCTGTCTTTTTTTGAAGACCCAAAGGAGGCTTTTATAGCTTGTGTTTTTAGAACTCTGGGACAGTCTTCTCACCTCTGCACGACCTCTTTGGTAGGCAGGCAGACAGGATGAATGTAGTCGCTGAAGATGATGGGTCTCTTCAAGTGCATGAGTGCAATGTCTCGGTCCATGTTCTCTTTCCAGTTGTATTTGGGATGGATGATGATTTTATCCAACAGAGCAATCTTCTCTTTAGTCCTTTCATATCTGAAATAGTCATGAAGGGAAGAACTTGCTGTACAGTAGCAACTGAGTCTTCTTGGGTTCATGATAATCTCAAGTGCTTTGTATCTCTGAGACAATACTGTTTTTACACTGGAGCACCCCTTTAGACTTTCCATGCTTCTGTCCTCCCTTTCATTTTAACCTTTATGATTAGCAAGAGCCACAAATTAGATTCCGCTACTGACAGGCACGTGCCATTGGCTATGTCTGTTTCCTTGGGTACTGAATGATAGCCCAACCTCCTTGTGGCTCATTACTCCAAGAGGAAGGCTAGTTCACTTTCACTTCATCCGAACTCTTACTTTGCCCTTATGTGCTTGCCAATCCGCACCAAGATGTCATTTGTAGTTAAGTTCTTGTCCCAGGGTGGATAAAAAAGACAATGAGCAGCTGTCAAGATCCAGCTGTCGCTGATGAGGCTGGCACCACACAGCAGCTCTTGGGGATTCTTTTTGTAGAGCATCACCTGCCTGAGAGACGAGGAAGAAGACTTAGACTGGAGGACTAGAGGCAGGGCTGCCCAAATGTGTCTTGGTGACATGCGGAAAAGGCAGAATTTGCAGTGAGTTGAAGTGGAGACACTTTTTTTATCCTTTTTTTTCCTAGCTATGTTAGTGCTACCCTGTCAACCACTTGCAGAAGCTTTGGTGAGAAGCCATAAAGCCTACATGATGCCTGGGACAGGTGAGCGCTTTTATGTGCCCAGGCTTGAACCAAAGAGAAGGGAAACCTAATGCCCGAGGAATTACTATGCAAAGGTAATAGTTACCAGGGGGAGCTGCCAACTTCTGCGTCATCCCCGTGGACAACTCTGCCTCCTATGTAGGACTCCAGCAGCTCCTTCTCACTTTTATCCGCTACCTTTTTCTTCTCAAATAAAGGACGAGTGCCACAGTCTGTGGAAAAAAAAAAAACAACAAACAAACCAAAAAGGCAATCTAGCTCTGTTCCTTGTACCTGATTCACAGTGGAGAAACATTGTCTGCGGTCAGCGTGCTAAGCTGGAAGAGCCTAGGAAGAATGTGCTTACTAGCTCCGTGATTGTAACTGGAGATTGACTTCTGAGGGTCCTTCAAGGAATTTAAATATCTCCCCCTGCTTTTGACAGCATTTGACAAGCTGGTGTTTGAGGAACAGTGCCTGTCCTGTGCAAAGAAGCTGCAGCCTTTCTACAAACTGTAATCCTGTAGCCAGAGTTTTTGCTCACCTGCTTCACCTGAACCAAAAGTTTTCTCATCAAAGAAGGTTTTGTACTCTTGAGCAAGGGTCGTACGTCCTGATATTTCCTCCAACTGTTCATTCCCATCCTCTAGCGAGCTCTCTGAGAGACAGAAAGGCAAACATAATAAAAGGCCTAGTTTCCATAATTCCACACATTGTGGGTCTGATGAAGGAATGATGTTTTAAAACCACGGTTCCTTTTATGGGTCCTTGTTCACTCTTGCGAGTTTTCAGGGAGAACAGAATACCTGAGAGATTTAACAGTTCTAGATGCATACAGTCAATTAGTACATGTGATATTTGGACAAAGAGGATTTTCACATGCATGGTATGCCTATGTCATAGTACTGCTTTTGTTTGTCACTGTCTGACAAGCGTGCCTACCCAAACCAATGCAGGCTTCTCACCACAGTAGTGCAGATCACAGTATTCAAAGTTGGGTGATTCATCTGTGACACACCAGACACCTTCCTCATCTCCATCTGGATTCCGACAGTAGTTCTCCAGCAGCTTCACATCTGGGTTGATATGTTTTCCATGAAGCAGCTCCTTGGCTTTCTCAGAGTTCCATGGCAGGCACTTAGCTCCAGACGCTGTGACCGAGAGCGTCCCAGTGTAAAACATGCCTTTCTCTTCCTCGCAGGGCTCCGCTGGGGTTGGTGGTGTGACCCGTGGAGTAAATTCAACTGTTGTTCTTTCTTCCCCTGGAGAGACAGAACTGTGATTTAAACCATAGTTTTACACTCAGAAGTACTGTTAGCAAATAGCAGTAGAGTCCTTTTACTGAAGTCTAGAGTTCCATGTGGCAGCTCCCACTGTGCTCAGATGCATGTTGTGTTCCTCTACAATATTGCAATGTCAGAGGTGGTTCTTTCAACAGGTGGTGAGGTTGGTATTATTCATCACATTTTTGTTTGCTACTAAGATGTGAGGGACAGTATTGTGTTCCTTTCTGGGGTATCTTTGAGAACCATCTCAAGGGATGGGTAGGTGCCTCAGGGATCATAACGCTGCAGTTTTAGAGCATCAAATACTTTTCTCTCAAATATGTAACTAGATCATATTTGAGGGAGCCTTTTACTGTGATATGCTACTGAAACAGAAAATTTAACTTTTGCCAATATTCCTGTATCTAATGATAAAAGAAAAAAATTCTTGCCAGACTTTCCCCACTTTTTCTTGAAAGTCTTCTAATGGACACAAACTTTAAGCAGCGTTTCCTGAGTGAGGAAATAATCTGTTCTGTGAGAGTTGCTGGGCCTCGAGCTGCTGCCTTCTTGTGCTCTGGAGGAATTCACCTGTGAAGAGAGATCCTCTGACT
Source organism: Actenoides lindsayi (assembly GCA_025331215.1). Lineage (NCBI taxonomy): Eukaryota > Metazoa > Chordata > Aves > Coraciiformes > Alcedinidae > Actenoides > Actenoides lindsayi. Next base: position 72,805 of record WTSP01013195.1, on the reverse strand, counting down.
ACTCACCCTGGGACACAACAGCTACTGAGCAAGTGGTATTCACCTTAATCAGTGAGACTGCTTCTGTGTGAGGTCGACTCACATCAACACGATTGCAAAGGAACTGCGCACAAACCCGAGGCTTTTCTAGTCCTGCCGTGTCTGTGTACGTGTAACAGTAAGCTACTGTAGGTCAGAAACTAGCTAGTGAACAGAGATCATAGAGATCCCTGCCCACCCTAGAGTGCTATCTTTTCTCCGTTTGCGATATTGCAGACCAGGGCAACGGTAATGATTTCTGAAACTTCAGAACCCCCTGTGGTCAAAATGGTTGCTGACCTCTCTGACTTTCACTTACAAGAGTCATTGCTTCTAGTGTCTGCTTCTTGAAGAGAAGCTCTTGCTGTGATAAAGTTCTCTGCTTTCTACCAGTTCTTCTGAGATGGAGGCCGAACCCCGGGGGAGACAGCTATGTGTTGTGGAGAAGTGAGAAAGGTGTAAGTGGAGGGGGACGGTTCTCCATCTTGTCAAGTGCAACGAGGAGAGAAGGGTGTCTTCTCTTTTTCTTGAGATTGTGGGTATTAAACTGCATCCCCCCCATATGAGTGGAAGTTAAGTTAAGGTGGTAATTACAAGTTGTAGTGGTTTTGTCCTAAAGGTAGGAATTCAGACCCAAAAAACCCAGTGTGACTCATTGCTGTCACAAATTAGAGGCAGCTGAGCCAGGATTTTGTGGTGCTCCTGACGGTACAAACTGTAGTAGACTCCAGGGGAGTGCTGATACCAGATTTCATTCAGATCTAGATTAGTATAGTCTAGAGAAAACAGCACGTTAGAGGAATTTAGCCAAGGCAGAGGTATGGGCAACTCGGTGACTGAGGCCTACCACACACGGGGATGGGACACTCCTCCCGTTCCACTGTTGGGTCTCGGGTATAGCACCATGGGCCTTCTGCATTGTTGTCTGGATTCCTGCAGTAGTTCTCAATGAGGTTGGGATAAACAGTGGCATTAAATCTATGAGAAAAAGATGGTTAGGCTAAGAAGGAAGGGCATCCTGGAGAATCCTTCAGGGCTATACAGAAGATGAACTTACTTCGGTATATGTGGATATTTGCTTGTCCATACTTGACATTCAATCCCTGATTTGGTGTGGCTAATTGTCCCCTGATAGTTCTGGCCCAGATCGAAAGAGCAGTTACCTGTAAAAATCCCAACATAGTGTAAGCCAGGGCCAGTGGAAATGGACTTTGCATTTTTTCCAGGTCAGAAATACCATCCACCAATCTCTTTAACTTGCGCTGAATGTGTGGGCCTGTATAAGTCTCATCAGAGGGAGCTCGCTCTCCGGCTCTGTGCCTTGCTTTGGTTGTAGGTGAAGGTCAGAGCCCTGCTGAGAGACCAAGTGTGGGGACACCTGACTGTGCCATCAGGAGAAGGATATCTACCTCATGCTGTTTCAGGGGGGGAGTTAGGCTGTTTGTGAAATGGTTAGTGGGGAAAAGAGGAAAAAAGGCATTTCAAACTCCCCTCATGCTATTTTTCTTCCTAATCAGATGGCTTCACCAAGTTTAGATTGGTTTTTTCCTTACAAATTCTGCAGGAAGCTAGTTCCTGGCACTTACTGTATCTGGGAGATTGAGGTCAACATGAATTTCTTACCCTCTAGACAAGCATCCAGAAGTGTCCTGGACTTTCTGAAGCCCTGACATACTAGCAAAATAAGAAGAAAGAAACACATTATATGAAAAAAAAATCAAAATAAGCATCATCATTTGAACTATGCTTTATCATCTAGGGACAAAATATAAGTGCTTTGGCCTGGAAACTGAGCTCTTGGAAGAGAGTAGGGAGACAAGTCTCCAGGATGGGACAGTGCCTCCTAAGGGATGGCATAACACCTGCAGGACTTGAAGCAACTTACCTTGGTATTTTGCCCAAAATGCCTCCTATAAAAAAGAAAAATTTTAAAATTATGTATTTAAGAGTAGAGACACAGAACATCAGACCTTACTTAGCTGCTGCAAGTCAAACCAGTAGGAAAATGCCGCCTCACAGCAAATGGAACAGACTAAATCAGCTCTGTTGATAGCAATTACTACAGAGCCCAACAAAACAAAAAAAGCTGATATAAAACCACATTACCACTCATCAAGCTCAGAAATCAAGAGAGTATTGCTGTTTCTAAAAGGCCAAAGATGCTTACAACCTTCATCAGCCTGCAGAGGAAGAAGAGCCTGAGCTACAGTGCAGAAGTCCAAGGAGTTGAACTTAGAACTTGTAAGCATGGATGCTGGCATTGGGGCTAGAAGCAAATCGCAAAAGTATGCAGAATGTATTTAGCAGAGTGAAGCCAAAAAAAAGGGACAGGCTGTGCTTCAGCTCAGAGGAGCTCGAGGCACCTGCTCAATGTGAGACACCACTCCGTGGTCGCTAAGCCAGCTCTTCTGTGAGTATCTGGGACTGCAGCAATTCAAACATGTGCAGCACCATGCTGAACTAGTGGAAGATGCAATTCAGGACTGATGCCATGACTCTCTTCATCTCATGCTTAAAACAGAGAGGGAGGGAAAAGAACGTGAGCTTTGAGCTACATTCCCTGAAGTGGCTCCAGGAGGGAAACTCCCTAAGAAAAGCTGAACTCTTCCTGGAGTACACATGCATCAGCCTCATCTTTGATTCACAAACTTGAGTCTTAAGACCCCAGCCCCCGCCTGGGCATGTAACCTGCTGGTCTCTCACTACAGGGTTTGACTGAGGAAATACTTTCTGGGAACACCCATACATACCGTCTGAACAGTGGATTCAAGGGCTTCAAAAGCCTCCTCATAATTGCATATCTCCTCCAGGCATTCTCGCTCCAGGTTTCCCTTAAGCATCTCTTCCAGAAATCCCTTGTTGGCACGGCGTGGGCGCTTGAGCAGTGACAGTGCCTGCCCCTTTTCCAGGAAAACTATTGGGTCAGAACACTGCCAGTCAAACGGATGCTTGAAGCAGGAGCCTCCCTTTGTCTTCCCTTGCAGTTTCCAAAACTCGCACACAGCTGATGCGATGATCCCACAGCCCAGCCTCCCCCAGCACACCGTACAGAGAGGAGAAGCCCTGTCAGGTCTACAGGTGGTGATCAGAGCAGGCTCTTTGTAATTCAACCACTGGGGCTCACATCATTTAGGCAACAAGCGACAGGAATTCACTGCTCTCCTCGGCAAAGCTGCTCTGCTCATTTGCAGTTAGGTAGAGGCTTGTTTGCTTGGAGCCTGCTACTGCTCCCTGCCCGCCACTGTATTTCTGTCTTGCCAACCTCAGCCCACTGCGATAGGCACGGCTTGTTTCCATCTTCATGTTCAGAGACCCCTATCTGAGACCTGTAAACAGGTCTTCCCCCATACAGTAGTGGGTCAGTGAGAACCTAACCTCATATTGAGAAAAGACAGATGAGTTAGAGGCTCTGATAAGAGAAAAGGAGCAGTGAGCAGGAGGGCAGCGTACTGCATATGACCTAAAGTTTGGATAAGGGGCAGCTGGGTGGGCAATGGAGAACTGCAGACACCCAGGTCAACTGAGGATCTCTTGCCCAAAAAGGCCCACAGCTGTGTTACATGTAGTCCTGGAATGAGCCACATTCCCCTTCCCCAACATCTCCCAAGTAACGCACAAAATACACTGAGCTGTTGTCACCAGCTGCTGGATGCTGCTGCAACCTCCCATGCAGGAAAGCCCTATGTTCACTCCACTCTCAGCACGCTTTCACTCCCAACTTCAAGCTTTTAGAAGGTCCTTCTGCCTTACCAAGAAAACCTGCCACCAGCTTTACCCCTGGAAAGAAATAACTTCATCTTTCTTCCTCCTGTCATGCATGGGTACTGTCCATCTTTCTGTGCCATTGAGTCTTACCTCCAGCATGACTCAGTGTGAGCTGCAGAAGGCTGGAAAAGAGCAGGCCCCTCAGTACACTGGTTTTGGTGCACGCCATGCTGTACAGCCCTGGCTGCAGGGGAAGAGCAAAGGAAGCAGAATAAGTGGAGTCACAGCCCTGTTGGGTTAATATTGAACCAGAATGAAGAAACAGGACTCCAGAGGTCATGGTGTGTCAGGGACAGTGGGACTGAGGCTTCTCTTGTCCCTCCTCTCTTGGCAACTCTCCTCCCTTTAGGGCATCTTCATTTTCTTACTTAATTGGTGGAAGCCAAGAAAAATGTCTCTGGATCCACATGGGACTAAAATTAGCATCCCATTTCATAACAGGGAAGATGACATGAGGAGCAAAAGGACAAGTTTGTCCCAGGATGCAGGGAGAACTCAGGCTAGCACGGGGAGGTCTCTGCCAGCTCACAGCCAGAGCAGCTCTCTCCTTTTTCCTCAGTGCCACTCTGCTTCCATGCAGCTCTTGGCACCATCACTCCCTCCCCACTGTGCTGGCTCAGGTCCCTGCTGCTGACTCTTCTCAGAGGCTGTACTCCAGTAGCCTCACAGGCAACACGAATTTGAGAGCTCCTTAGCCATTCCCAGTCCTTCTCTTTTTAGCTGCAACCCCCCCCCGGCTTTTTCCCTCTCGAGTCCAGCTGTCTTTGCTCCCTGTAGTTATCAGCAAGCTGAGCCTTAGCTATTTTGGCACCAGAACACACAGTTTAACTCTCCCCCTTCTCCCTTGCTTGTGGCAAAGAGCAGAAGGGGTGCCTGTGACAGCCAATGTGGCATTTAATTTTCCTTCCAGTTAGGTCAGCAATGCCATTGTCAGTGCATATTTCCCACTGCATTACAACTCCCAGTGGAGTGGAGGAGGTTGAAGCAGCATGAAGTTTGGGCTCCCCCTTTTATTCCCACTCCAGTGGAACACACAACATACATCCAAAAGGAAGCAGAAGCACTGACGAGCTAGCACAGCCAAAATCAGCTAGGAAAACAAGGGCTTCCAGGAACAGGGAGGCAGGAATAGTCTGGATGTCATGACATCAGCTGATAAGTCAGGAACTGGGCTACCAAAGCTGGGAAAGCTCTAATGATTCCTGCAGCAAGCAGAAAATAGGCAGAGTGAAAAACCAGCAGAAAGCAGGGCAGGCTGGGGGTAAGTCTCAGGAATTGCCACATGGCACAAAAGTGCTTTCTGCCAGCAGGGAGCATGTTTCATGCTGTGCCTCTGTGCAGCAGATACGTCTGTAATGTTTATCTCCATAGAAGGAGTGTAAATATTAGCATTAGGGTGGCTGAGGAATGACTCTGTGGCCACTGGTACAAAGAGCAGTTGCAGAGGCTCCCTCCCTCATCTAAGAGTATCTCCTGTTCTCACCCACACCCACCCCTGGATTTTGGAGAGACAGCTTTAGGAATGGCTGGGATGCTCTGGGTGGAGGAGTGTGTGCGTGCAGGATTAGGCACAACCCTAGAAACACCCTGTGATACTTAGCAGGGAGAAGCAGCGTTCTGGCAGAGCGTGCACGAAGAGACTGGAAGGAGGCATCAGGGCACAAACAGGTTTTGGAAGAGTGGTGAAATCAGACAGACCCACATTTGTGTAAGTCCATCTGGCAAGAGGGCCTTGCTCAGCTGACAGGGAGAAGAGGATAGCAGCAAGGACAGTTTCTTTACTCTCTCTATGATAATTTGGTTTTGGTCTCATTGCAGGTGATACAAGTGACCTCAGCGCTACTTTCACTAGCTGTAATTGAGCAAGCCCATGTGGATATTAATGCAGGGAAGAAATAACACTGCAGGAAGGCTGCTGCCCACCCCTCAGTTGTAGAGATGAGAGGCAGATGTTCTGTGTTCTATGGAGATGTAATGCAGGTGTGCAAGTTTTCATTATAAATCCCAGTAAGAAAGGCACCCAGACACTGTAAAGTATCAACTAAAATACCATTAGAAGGAAAATGGGATAGCATTAGTTAATCTTACAGCCCTTCAGATGCTGGGAACACTGAGTAGTACAGCATCAGTCCATGTCATGCTGCACAGATAGTGCCTGTGCTGAAGTTCACCAGTGTCATGGTCTTCAAGGGTTTTATAGGATTTTCTTAGAAGTAACTGACTGTATTTGTCATTTCTGCTGTCAATCAAAAGGATGTTCACATAAGAGTATGCTGCTTCACTGTAAGATAAAGACAAGGACACAGTGGTGGCATCATCACCAGGTGCCAAGTGGAAGCAACCTGCAGGCCTCCCAGTTAAATTTGGCTGGCTAAGATTATCCTGCAGCCAAGTGATACGTGCAGCACTGGCCTGCATCTTCTCAACTTGTCACGTGGATCACCAGAGTATTTCCCTTCCTAAGAGCTTTCAGTCACTTTTTTTTCATTCCTCATCTCTCTCTGTCTCTTCTTTATAATAAGCAGGCAGCTTTTACACTGCAGCTTAAGTCAATATTGTTATATTTATGTGTAGATTTTTAACCATCTTCTTGTCTTTTCTTTAAATGAAGGGTGTTAGCACCTTCCATGGTATCATGCATTATATAGGGTTAACTTTAAGCAACACTAGAAGACAGCAGTTAAGCTTGGTTATCAGGCAGGTGTGAATATCCTCTAATACTTACCTCTGCCACCTTCCTTTAATGTTACCTCTGTTCTGGTTCATACATTCATTCTGTTGCTCAAGCACTTGTTTAAAAAAACCCCACCTTACTGAAACCAACCATTTTGTCATTACGCCTGGCTGCTTCTTTTCCAGTTTCCATTCTTCTTTCCCTCTGTGAAACAGGGCAAACCCACCTACCAGAGCTGTTAGGTAGTTAACTGCTGAAACCTTGTATCTCAAGATTACTCAAGTTTATATCCACCACTTAAGTTTCAACTATTTCTTTACTTTGGTTTTGCACTTCTTCAGGTGCTGCAAACACCAAGTTGTACAGCACTGGACAGATACCTAGCCAGGCCACAGCACGCTGCACAGATCCCATCCATGTTAAAGTTCACCAGCATCGTGGTCTTTGGGGTCTTTTTCTTAGGAGTAAACAATTTTATTCATCATTTTGCTGTCAAGCAAAAGGACACTCACATAAGAACATGCTTCTTCTAAGATAAAGATACGGTGGTGGCTTCATCACCAGGTGCCCAGTGGGAGCCACCTATGTTCTCCTCAGTCAGGATTAGCTGGCCAAGTTTATCCTGCAGCCAAGTGATATGTGCAGCACAGCACAGACCTGCCCCTACCTACTCAGATTAACTGTGAGGTGAACAATGTGTCTGTGAAGCCCTCCTAATTCACAATTGCTCCTAATCTTTCTCTCCTATTATCTCAGAATTAAAAAGAAGGTAGGCAGAAGATGAAACAATAGGGACCTGAATTCTCCCCTTCCCCCAGTTGCTTCCCCTTCTCTCCTGGTTCTGTCTGTGACCAAGGGCACATGCTTCAAACAGAGCCTACGAGCCCAGCTCCAGCGAGAACTTTGCAGCTGTGTCAATATTTGAGAACTGCAAGAGTTAGGACAGGCACCAAAGGGAGAGGAGTAGTAAGCACTGTGGCTTCAAATACGAGTCCCCCTTATACCTCTCGTGCTCCCACTAGTCTGTCTCTAAGCACTCAGGACATGAGCTCATCTGCCCCCTGACTTTAAATATCTAAAAATAAGGACAATCAAAGGTTTATTAGTTTAATTCATCTTGAATCCCTGCTTCACATCAAAGTGTTGTGGATGTGACTCTAGCACCCCAGGGGGGTTGGACTCGATGATCTTCGGAGGTCCCTTCCAACCCCTAACATTCTGTGATTCTGTGATCTGCAAACTGGTTGTAAAAGTCTGCAGAAAAAGTTGACCGTAGATACTGCAAAGAGCTCCTTGTCAGATTGTCACATTACTGCATTCAGAGCACCCCAAAAGGGAGCTGTGCTACTGATTATTCCCCGGTGACACTGTACCCTCCTCTTCCACAGCGGGCATAAAAAGCCTGGAGAATTTAAGGGCAGAAACAAAATTTTTTTGCAGGAATGTGTATGTTAGAGAGGTGTACAACAGAGAGCGAGAATAGCTAAAACTGAGGACACAGCAAACGACAGCAGTGTTTGTACAGCACGTGAAAACAGAGTCCAGAGTGGGCAACTCTGAAAGACTTCTGCTACATCTGGTATTGTTGGTTTCTCCCTATGAGGTCACGTTCGTGTGGCATTGGGAACCATGCACTTCCTTCTTGAACCGAGTGCCTCGGTTGGCAAATGAACGCTGAAGATGGAGCAGTGGGAATATGTAGTCATGGTGGTGCCATCTTTCAGCTTCTTGGTGCAGGAGCAGGAAAGAAGTGGAAGAGAGGAAGCAAGAACGTGAGAAAAGAAACAAAGGAAACAGATTAACGCACCCAACTTCAACATGAAGGGGAAAGGTAAAATCTTCTGAGCATACTGAGATGAACTGTTGAACCCTCACCTAGAGAGGTGAGGAGCCTCTCAGCTAGGGACAGTGAAAATCGCACTATACAACACTACTTGCACAGTGAGACACAAAGCTATGACTTCAGATAGACTGTCCAGTCACTGCAAGGCCAGCAAGCAAAACCGGTGACGGTGGAGAAGGAACACTCAGCTCTAGCTCCAAGGAGCTTTGCTTCTGCCAACTGTGGGTTTTTTGAAGAGCATTTTTCACAACAGAGACAGCTTGTAAACACTTGAGAAGCTGCTTCCCGGCATTGTCTGGCACATCAGCATCACCTTCACATGATCTGGGCTCCAAGAGTAAAAGCCCAGGAAAGTGCTTGAATAGCAACAATTAATTAGCAAAAGATAAAACTTGAAAGGAAAGCAATGTTCAAAGCCCCTGCTCTGAGACTTTTCCTGCCTTCCCCATGGTGCAGTCATCCCCTTGACAGTGTAAGGGAGGCAGAGCAGGAGCACTGCTTATTAATGCCGTGGGTATCTTCTCTAAGAAGTTACTCCCCTCACCAGCCAGTGCCTTCCCTGCACCAGGCCTAGCATGTGGCAGGTGTAGGCTCATAGCTTCAAAGAGTAGCTACCCAAAAGACACATGGTTACAAGGGCAGTTACCTCCCAGACTGCTAATTCTGCCTGGGGCTGAGCCACAGGGCCTTGTTGCCACAGAGAGACAAGGGAGCTAGGGTTTTGTCAGTTTTTTACACCACTTTAATAAGTACAGAAGAAGCCAGGGCAGGCTGGGATAGTCGGGTCCCTGTCTCAATCTCCACCACTTCTGCCACTGCTCCGAAGCCCACCCCCTCCTGGATGACGACCACATCTCTCGATGAGCCCTCACCCTTCACTGTAACGCATTTGTCCTCACGCTCCGAGATGGCGAGTTCAATGACATCTTTTGCTGATGGCAAATACCCAGTGGGCCTCCTGTGTGCCCCAGGATCTGGGGGGCTGCCTCGAGACGGGTAAGTAGCAACGCAGTGACTGCTGGCCATGACCAGCAGCTCAGCTTCATTTGCTGGACTTGGCACCTTCACCATGAGCAAGGTAGGCTCTGCTGCAACCTTCTCCTGGTGGCCCTTCCTCCGAGTCTTCTTCCTTGCTGCCTGTGGTAGGTCCGCAGCGAGTGAGGCCGCTGCAGCGGCGAGCTCTTCAGGGTCCTTTCCCGACCTGTGGGCGAGCACACGGCGCGCAAGGCTCTGGGGAAGGGCGCAGCCCATGCCGCAGAGCTCACAGTTGTAGGGCTTGCCGGCCAGGTGGGATTTCTGATGGCGCCGCAGCTTCGCGGCCAGGGTGTAGCGCTTTGCCGCACCGCTCGCAGCGGAAAGGGCGCTCGCCTGTGTGCACGCAGCGTGCGGGGGTCCCGCAGAGCCTTGCCGCACACAGCGCGCAGGTGGGCCTCGCCCGTGTGGCAGATGAGATGCAGCTCGGGCAGCTTGGGGAAGGCGTCGCCGCAGAAGCGGCACTCGTGGGGCTTCTCGCCCGTGCGCAGCCGGAGGTGCTCGCGCAGGTTGCTCCGCTGTCGGAAGCCCCCGGCGCAGTAAGGACAGGCGTAAGGCCGCTCCCCGGTGTGCAGGCGCGCGCGGTTGCGCAAGGAGCCGAGGTTGGCCAGGCGGCGTCCACATATGGCACACCGGCATCCCTTGGGGCCAGCTGGGCCCGTCCCAGTGGTCAGGTGGATCTTCCTGTGAACGCGGAGAGAGGGCCGGCGTGCGAAGGCCTTGCCACACTCCTCGCAGGAGAAGGGGCGTTGGCCAGTGTGCAGGACCTGGTGCTCCTGCAAGTCTCGTTTGGTGCAGTAAGCCTTGTCACATCGGGTGCACTGGAAAGGCCGCACACCCTGGTGGGCCAACACGTGGGCCTTGAAGCTCTCCTCTGAACTATAGCTCTTGCCACCTTCTGTGCACAGAAAGAGTTTGTGGCCAGCGTGGACAAAGCGGTGCTTTTTGAGGTGGCAGAGCTGCAGGAAGGCTTTACTACACTCCCCACAGCGATACCTGCGCTTGATCATCTCCTTCTGGGACAGAGCTTTTGGTGGGGGGCCTGGGCTGCCAGAATGATCCTCCACCAGCTCTGTATACTCCTCCCGCCCCTCAGGACCTTCCAGCTGGCCCTTCTCCACATGCTCAGGGGATGCCAGTCTGGAGTCTTTGGAAGCTTTGCTGATCTCTTTCTCAGAAGTCTCTACACTCTCTCCTTCAGAAGGACTGGGCTGCTGGGATTCCTGCCCAGCTGTCCCATCACCACAGTCCTGCCGGCACTTCTGGAGCTGCTGACCAAAGCTTGTACCTCGCATGGCTTGCCAACTAAGTGAGTGCTGAGGTGAACCCTGCTTGAGGGTGACAACAGATCTGCATCTCCTGGACATGCCTCTTTATGCCTCATCTCACTCTTTCTGCTGCAGATCCAGGATCCACACCCTTGTCCAATTCTTCCTTGCATCCGCCATTGTCCTTAATGGTTTGGATGGTCCTGAAGTGTTGATTCTCAGTCCTCGGCACCTCGGCTTGCCGTAGCTCATGCTTAGAAACTGTGCTTTCCAATTCTTGCAGCCTGTGGAAATGTTCAGTGTCCAGCCCGCTAACCTCAGTAGGGATGTCAAAGACTGTGCTTTCATCAGCAACCACCTTGGAGACATTGGGATCCCCTGCACAAACACAAAAGCATAGTAAATTAATGCTGGCTGTTGTGATATGACACAATTGCTGCTGGATCAGGAACATGGACGCATAGATACTCTGCTATGCAGGGGTTCTGGCATGAAAAGCATTACTTTTAGAACTACTTTTTCTTTTAAACTAAGGCGGATGAGGGGAATCTCTTTGTTTTCACCCGTGAAGCACTTCTAGTATTTCACAGGCAGCATGTCCAGGACGTATCATCGTGACTGGCACAAAGCAGGGTGGCATGCTCCTTTCTCGGCTGTTAGCTCTGGATGCAAGGTCAGGATAGCAATCTCAGAGGGGCTGCAGGGCGAACACACCAGCGCACGAACGCCGGGGACGGCTGGAGGCGCCGGGTCGCCAGCACTCGATACCCGGGGAAGGCCAGGAGCTCCTTTCACCCCGGCACGGCACGTACCTGCGAGGGGCTCCGCCGCCGTCGCGCCGGGAGAGGCCCCGTCACCCCGCACGGCCACGGCCTCGGCGGCCGCCGGCCACCCCCTCGGACCGGCCTCCCCTGGCGCCGCTAGCCTCTCTCCTCCGTACGGCTGCCGCTCCTCCGCCGCGGCCCCGCGGGCCTCCTCGGGCCAGCAGAGCAGCTCGGCACCCGGCGCGACGGGCCGCCGAGCCCGCAGCTGCAGCCGGCCGCCAGCCCAGCCCAGCGCCACGTTGGCCTCCGCCTCCTTCGGGCTCCGCCGCACCAAGGCAGGGGCACAGCGTCGGCCGCGGCCGCCGTCGCCGGCCCGCCCGCCTCGACGCGCCCCGGTACTCACCTCCTCCAGCTCTCCTCCGCCACCTCCTCCCAGTCCCCGCCGGGCGGCCGCAGGAGCGCCCCGGCCGGCAGGGCCCGACCCACGCACCACACGCCCGTGCTCCGCGCCCGGGACAGCGACGGGCCTGGCGGCAGGCTCCGTAGCACCGGGCAGGGGGCGCCAGACGGCTCCTCGGGACCCGGCTCGACACCGCTGCCGCCCGGTGCCGAAGGACTCCATCCGGGCGGAACGCTGCGAGGAGGTACCGGGAGCGGCCGGACGGCGCTCACCGGCGGGCGGGGCGGTGTTCCCCCGGCAGCGGGCCGCGCTTCCGGCGGGCGGCGGATGTCGGCGGCGGGTTGACAAACGGCCGGGCCGGGCGGCGGCCGGCGGAGACAGGTACCGGTGGCGGGCCGTGTCTGGGGAGAGGGGCCCGGCCCGGCCCTTCGTGCGGCGGCGGACGGGGCCTGAGGGCGGGCCGTGAAGGGGTGGGGGGCACGGCAGCCTGTCCTGCCGCTGCCGGAACGGGGAAGAGGCCCAGGCAGGGGGGCCGAGGCTCGGCCCGGAGCCCTGACCTCCTATCCGGGCGTTGCCTACGGCAGGGACCCGTTATTTCTGTGGGAAATGGAGAGCCCGGGTCCTCACTGGTCGCCCTGCGGGGTGCGGCGGGAAGAGCCCTTCCAGGAAAGCGCCGCAGACGTCTGCGCGGGAAGGACTAGGGCTCGGAGGCCGCGGAGTTGCAGTGGCTTGTCGGTGTAGGGTTACCGCTGGAGCCGGGGCAGGAGGCCGGGCCGGGCCGGGCCGGAGGGGCTGTGGCCCTTGCTGCTGCCTTGTTCCGTGCCCAGCGGCGGGCGCTGGCCGGTGGCTGCGGAGGGCGGTGTGGCAGTGCCGCGGCAGGGACGGGGGAGCTCCGGCGCTGTCGGTGCCTCACGGCAGGGGCTGCCGAGCGTCCCTCCGCTGGGCAGTTGGCAGGTAACACGGGAACTTGGGAGTTGTCCTTTAATGGTGTAAATAGCGAATCTCTTTGAGTTTTTTACTTGAATCTTTTAAGTCGGCTCAGGGTTGTCACGGGAGCTTAGTCTGGGACAGAAGCAGTATGGTGGAGAGGAGGAGGAGGAGCGGTGCAGCCACTAGGGCTCTGGGTGCCCATGCTTCCTTACGCGTGTGATGGCTGGGTCCTGCGCGGTGCTGGTAGCTGGCTCCGTACTTCGTGCTACAGCTCCGAGAGAGGAAGCGGAGCTCAGCACTTACACTCTCAGGCCCTGCAGACAATGATTAAAGAGGAGGTTAATTGCTCACAGGGATGGATTTCCAGCAAGCATGGAGATGGCTTTCAGCAAAGGGTTTGAGCTGACTGGGGAAGGAAGGCTACTCATTTGAAGATTTATTACAATAATGAAGGACCAAGAAGTTTCCCCAAGCAATAGCTTGTCTGCCCTGAGCTGGGCAGTCACGGCGAGCCAGAGAAAACCAGTCTGGCTCTTGACCCTTCTACTCCTTCAGAGAGTAGTGATGCCCTCAGTGTTACCATTGGTCTCATGTGAGGGAAGACTTGGGCTGGACTTTATCAGTGAGTCTCCATCCTGGAGCAGATTTTCACGATGTGCTTTTTATAGGCTAGGCTGTAGCAAAGTGCAGGAACTCCATGTGTACAGAAAAAGACATCTGTGCAAATGAAATGAAACTGACAGGAGGGGTGGATGGCAGCAAAGGCGGAAAAAATAATACAGCCACCCTAGAACTGAGCATTGCTTGTTAATTGGGTGGAGAAGAGGCCACTTGGCATTTGTAATTCTTCATTGTGTGTAAGTACAGGTCCAGGGCGTGGTAATAAATACCTGGGCATATTTTGATATGTAGATCTAGTTCTGAGTTAATAGTACATCTAGGAAGAAAACCAGGAAAAGGAAACTGCTGAGAAGATGAAGCTTAGAAATAGGTGATGGAAACTGGAACTGCAGGAAAAAAAAAGTCTGCGTGAACAGCAGCTACCAAGGTTTCATAGATGAAGAGAGCTGCTTCTCTGGGTAGATTCTGATGGGACCTTGTATAGGAATTTCCAGCTCAGAATCTGTGTGAAAATTGTGTTTTAAAGGGCTGAGGTTTCTCTCCTTCAGCAGAACGTGCTGTTCTCCGGCACGTCTGTCTGTTAGCAAGAAAGGAAATTTATATTAGACAGCAAGTGTTCAGGTCAACCAGTGTCAGTGCAGAAAACAAATGCTTGGAAAAATAAAAACAGCTGGCTCTTTAGAGCCTGGCAGTAAGTAAATGCTGATGTCAAGTGTGATTCTTTAGTTTTTAAACGTTTGATGAGGCTTTTTACTTGTTAAATCTGGGTAGGTAATTTTTCTTATTTTATGACTGGCTATATCCCTTGCATCTTGTCATGGCATTTATCTAAAACAAGTGGAGTTCTTAAATTGTGCTAGGTCCAGTGAAATGCTGTTTCTTGACAGCCATGTCACCATTATAGTGATACAGATGCACTTTCTGTTCAGTGACAGAAGCTGCTTTATGGGTCCTTTTTGACCCATAAAAAAAAATCTCATTCAGCTGCACTGTCAGGAAGTGACATGCATGCTACCCTTACAGTAAGATCCCAAAGTAGTTTCTTACATCCTAACTCCAGGTTTCTCCTTCTCTATGCCTACTAGTTCACAGGCATGCAGAGGATTATACTTCTCTAAGCTGGTGTGACACCCTGTGCTTTTGTCTTTTGCACTGTTGGGAAAGGGCTGGGTAGAGTTCTGCAAAAAATCTTCTGAGGCTTACTGGGAGCTACAGTCTGGTTCACAAGAAGGACCTGAAATCTAAGAGGTCTTCTGCTCTGGATGCTCCTGCCATTAACATTTCTGCCATGGAGCACTAACCTGGAGCCGAGGAATGGAGCTGCCTGCCTGGCTGTGAAAAGCACGTGGAGGTACCTGGGCAGTCTTTTGGCAAGAGCACTATCCACTGGGCTCTTTTACAAGTGTGGAACTGTAAGGATCCTAACAATTTTGTTCTTCCACACGGTGCCACACTAGGATTAATTTTATGCCCAAGGGGAAGTCCCCCAGTGCTGTCTAATAACCAGCTCTCCTGCCTCTGATCAAGTGCAGCAAGTTGACTGTGAAGCCAAGTCATGATCTGTGTAGGGACAAGTGAGGACAATGGGGGTCGTGCTGGCCCTAAGCAGTACCATCCCTGCTCTGTGGGAAGATTTGGATTTGGTCCCTAAGTGCTTCACGACCTCGTCTTGGGCACACTGTTGCTACTAGATATCCCCAAGAATCTCACATGAAAAGCATCTCAGTGGGTGACAGCAGTTGAAGGTAGGTCCTCTGTCCCTAACCAGGGCTGAGAAGTCCCTGGTAGCTGGGAATGCTGAGAGGCTGCCCTGGGGGCCATGGATGCTTCCTCAGCTTGGGTACTGGGTTTTGGGGCTGCTGAGCTGCAGTGGGGAATGCTTTTAAGTACACTTGAGTCATAAGAGTTGGATCCTCCTGTTGCCATAGAAAGCAGATCAGCTGCTAGGGGTGGGGAGTCCTCATCCCTTGGCTCCACTGCTGCATGGTTCCAGCGTGAGATCACGGTGCAGGGGAACCCGATTTCTTGCTCCTTGTCCCTTCAAGAGAGGAGGTCAAGCCGCTCTTGCAGCCCTCACCAGAGGGCAGGGAATGATTTTGCTCAGGTCTCTGCTTCACTGCAGTGGTCGGACCCCATATGTTTCCTGTGCTATCTTGGTGATCTGCTGCCCACACATCTCTTTCCCTTTGATATTCTGAGAAAATTATTTTTTTTTACCAATAGCTGTTGGCCCTTTATGAGCCCAAGAGAGCTGAAAACTGTAAACTGGTGATCAGCAGATAAGGGAGGACAAGATGTAATAAGCATGGAGTGATCCAGAGGAAAGAGACAAACACTGAATATCCAAATTCCTGTACTCTCAAAATGCATCCCCAAACTTGGTCATGAGTGTTGGCCTGAGGATGGACATGACACCTTCCTGTGCTCAGTCTCTCACAGGTTTTCTCCTCTGTGCTCACATCTGAGTAACTTTCTCCATCTTCTCTGGGTAAATATACATATTCACGCTCTAGGGATGGATATGCAAAGCATCGTTGCTCCCCTTCGTTCTGCTAAAGGAAATAGCTTTACTGTCTATATAATCTTTCCACACAAGGGTGTTGTCCCTCTGCAGGTCATCTTTGAACCCTTTGCTCTCCTTGTAATGCAAAACAAGCACAAGCCTATCTAAGAAACAGCATTACAGAGAGTCTGGCTGATGCAGCGTGTCATTTTGTTTTGCTACAGTTCTTCTTGGCTTGCTGCCTGTTGGCCACTGAATTAGTGTCCATGTGGTCTGTGTGAGCAACCCAGATCTATGTACTTGTCCTTTCCAGTGTTTCCTTGCTCGCTTCCAGGACACTGACTTTAGAGGATAGCATTTGTTTCCTGAGGCTAGCTCAGTCCCGGGTTTGACCTATCTTCTGCTCCAGATGACAGTGGAATATCTTCAAGCAGCAGCAAACACACTGAGCTGTCTCTTTCTTGGACCCTTCTGATTCCTTGGCCTCCTCAGTACTATGGCATGCCTGCTGAAAAACTCTCATTCTAGCAATATGGCTTTAATTTAAAGAGGTGATTTCTTGCTGCTTGCTGTCATGTAGGAGAACGGATTTGCTGGGTGATGCTGAAAGGATATGAGGGTTGTACGTGTATTGTTCTCCCTGTCTCAGCCTATGAAATCCTGTTTGCTCCTGTGTTCAGATCCCAGCACACTGAAGCACTCACTTCAGTGTTGTTGAGAGCTCTGGCCTTCCTTTATGGGGAGGAGGGGGTGTGATTCCTGGGAAAGCTTCCAGCACCGGCCCGACTGTGGAAACAGCTGGGCTTTGTGCCAGCCCTTCAGAGGCAGGGGGGGCTGAGAGCTGGTACAGTGAGTGTGTCATACAGGGGCTGGGGTAGCCTGTGGCCTTCCTCAGCTGCTGCTTCTGTTTCAGGAGAGAAACTGCTCCGTACTGAGCTGTGGTCAAGCAGAGGTTCGCTGCGAGGGTTGGTACAGGCTCTTGATGATAGCAGCTGGTGAGAAGGATTCTGAATCCCATCTATGTTGGTGCTTCTGGCTTGAAGGAGGAGTTGTTGCCTTAGTTAAGGGGGCGGGGAAGTGTGATCTTTGGATAAGTAAAGATATGAGAGGATTTGGGGAAAATCTGTGCGAAGAGGAGGAGCCTCCATAGGGAGGTAAACTTTTGATCTCTGCCTCACCTGGCAATCTCTGCAGTTCTCGTTCTAGACACTGCAAAATAAACGGTGGTATTTGGGGACCATGGCTACAGACCCGCTCTCAGAGCTTCAGGATGACCTGAACTTGGATGATACCAACCAGTCCCTCAGCCAGCTCAAACTGGCCTCCATAGATGATAAGAACTGGCCAGCAGATGAAGCCCCTGAATTTCCCAAATTAGGTAAGTATCTTGCTTTTTGGGGGTCTACGTTTTGGCCAAAAAGGAAGTGTTTGTCCTGCAGCATTCTGGTTATATCTACATATACAGAAAGCCCCAGCTCCATTTGGAAGCTTTATAGAGTCATTCATCTTGCACCACACCCAAGTGAATTAGCCCTGCTGTTGAACAGTGCTAAAAAGCTTAGAGACAGTTGACATAAATAGACTATTCTCAGTCCTGTGGCTGGCTGCACTTTGGTGCTGACAGTACAGACAAGCTATAAGTCCTTGAACGTCCTCTGTTATGATCTCGTGCAGGATAATTATTGGCCTTCCTGAGCGGCAAGGTCTTGAACATCCATGTGGGAGGTAGGAGAGATGGAGATCTCGAGTTGTTGCTCTGAAATCCTGTGCTACGGACTGCTGCCCAAAGAGGTCGGGGAAATTGGCTCAAGGGAGTAAAGGATGGCCATCCATCAAGAGACAGATGATGTTAAGATCCTTCCGCTCTAAAAAGCCACGATGGTGCCCTTGGCACTTGGGTTTTGATCTTTGTGAATGTTTGAGACACATCTGAATAGGGTTTTTTTGAGAAGGTGTCCAGTCTGAGGGACAAGTATGGACCTCTTGGGATTGACTGGTCTCTTCTGAAGTCATTGCCGCTCTTGCCCACTCAGAATTTCAAAGGTGGGTTTGAGGTAGACAGGTTTATACATTAGTCCCTCCCATGTTAAAGAACCAGTTTTTCTCATCCCTCTATCTTTATTGTATCCCCTCGCCAAGCTGCTCCAGATCCCTCCTTGTAATTGTTTGTTCCTTGTGTTTTGTGCAGAGGACTCCAAAGGCTCCCCCGAGCCCGTCACTCACCTGCAGTGGGATGATCCCTACTACGATATTGCCAGGCACCACATTGTGGAAGTAGCAGGTAGCGGTCTTTCTCTTTTCTCCTGTGATGTCTTTGCAGCTGGGCTGAGGAAGGGTCTTTCTGATGGGGTTGTAGGGGCAGCTGCTATATGCCAGGCCCAAGTGGCAGTGACAGCTGGTGTTGTGACGAGGAGCACCAAACTTCTTGAATGTTTGCAATATGTGTAATTTTCCGTTGACCTCAGTTACACTTGCATTCCTTCTTGGCTCTTAACTGTCTTGATTATATTGATCGCAGGACTTGGCTGGTTTTGCTGAGCTGTTTTAGATGTGGCCCTTGACTATATCCTGAGCACAAGATGTGGTTTTTTGCATGACAGTGGTACAGAAATTACCTAGTTATGCATTACAACTGCAAAGTCCTTAGCTGAGTAATCCACGGTAGGTCTGACAGCTCTCTTATATCTGAATAGCCAGAGCTTGCCATCCTGTCCAGAAACAGCATTTACAGAAATCTGAAATAGAGGAAATAGGCCCCAGAGCCCACTGTAAGGAAAGACCTGATCACTCAGAGTCATAAGCACTTGGATGTTCTCTGTGTGGTTGTCTTACCCATACTATTTTACACCAACCTTTGGTGATTGACTGACGGGACCTCCGTAAGAAAGTTTTGGGGGCAATTTTTAGGTTGCTGTGGTAAATCTGAGGGAAGGGTAATCCCAGTTTGTTTTGAGTTCCTTGGTTAAAAAAATCAACAAATAAACAAGAAACCAAACCTCTTCAATGTGTTGTGACTTGATTCACACTTCCTCCTCGGTCATCTGTAGCCACCTCCTTCCTACTCCTCCTCTTGTCATTTCTCTTGTACTTTGGTCCCTGCCCCACATGTGAATCTGCAGCTAAAGAGGGGCACAAGCTGGAGTCCTCCTGATAAAGGGTTGTTGTGCAGCAGGGTTTGACCACAGAGGGAAGATTCTCAGGCACTTACCTTGGTAAGACTTGTCCCAACATCATTCTTTTCTGAGCTGTCTTCTAGAATGAGCTTTATTTCTCCTAACCTCTCATGTTACATCTTTTGGGGAACAAAATGGTAATGGCAAACTCAAAACTTTGTTGTCCTTTGACTCTGTGTGCCTCTGGCTGCTGAGGTTGACAGACCAGGTGTCCTGGGACATTATGTCTTCTAGATTTGCCACAAGTGCTTTAATTTGCAAATGTGTTATTAACCTTCTTTTCAGTTGGACTGGGGTTTATGGAGGTCTGCACCCTGGTCTGCCTGCCGCTGAGATTGGGAAGGGACAATTTTGACTCCATCATTTCAGTCATAATTAGCTGAAATATTTGGAATACAAAGGGCAGAGGTAACTGGTGTTTCTGAACTCTGGGAGCTGATGAGTTAAGTGATACTGTTGTTCACTTTAGACCAAGCTCAGACAAAGTGCTTAGCAGAGAGCTTAGATCAGAGACGTTGATAAGACTGGAATGTCAGCCCAAACCAAGGATATAGTTTGTGTGCTGTCTCCTGACCTAAGCACCAGTCTTTCTGCAGGATTTCTGTTCCAAGATAACATGTTGGGTTTTTTTCCCCATGCTCTGAATGGAGGATCACTCCAGTGGAGATGTGTCTCAGTGGCTTTTGGAATGCAGCCCTTTGACAGGAGTATCAAACAAAGAATTCTCCAACTTCCTGAAAGGATTTCCTGGCGGTGTTATGGCTGTCTGGGAGGTATGCATGCATTCTGAAAGAGGTCTCTACCCCATAGTGGTTTAAATTTGTGTTTCTAGTGAGCTCTCTGTCCCTGTCATGTCTCCGTATAGTGCAGAAGCAACTCAGAGAAGCTTCTGTTGTTGGTTGCTCCTGGCTAGTTTTCACCAGTAGCTGATTCATCTGGAAGTCTGTGATGGTGCCACATACAGAACGTGGTGCAATGCCTTTCTCAGCATTGGAAGAGCTAGTAGAACAGCTCCAGATAGTGGATTTGCTGTCCCATGGTTTTGATTTACGGGTGGCTCATCTCCTGGAAACAGGATTTAGGAAGATGGTCAAAGGGGCCCGAGTTGTAATCTGGGCTCCGGGGTGAAGCTGTTTGTTCACTTTTCTTGGTCAATAATTAATAATAACTGTTTGGAGAATCAGACAGGGTAGTGTTCTCTGGCCTGTTGTTCTAGGCAAATGATCTGTGAAAATCTGGAAAAATCCTATTAGAAGTAGCCTGGCGACGGAAAATCCACTGGACGATTAATAGCAAAGTGGCTGTTGCTCTACTGACAAGTTGTGCTTGTCAGCACCTTCGAGTGCAATGAATGCTCACCACAGCGAGCCGGAAACAAAAGAGCTCCACCCCAGCTCTCTTGCAAATATTAGCATATGGCAGCAGATCAGTGGCAGTTTTATCTGTTCTGCTGGTTTATGAGCTTTCTCTTCAATGTCCTTCCCTGTTC
This sequence comes from Actenoides lindsayi, assembly GCA_025331215.1. NCBI lineage: Eukaryota > Metazoa > Chordata > Aves > Coraciiformes > Alcedinidae > Actenoides > Actenoides lindsayi. The sequence goes on along the minus strand of WTSP01013195.1, from coordinate 52,325 downwards.
TGCACTTCAGAGCAGAAAGCATATGGCTAACTCTGTTACTGCCTTCCCTGAAATAGATTCTGGGATGGTGATGCTATTTTGAGACAGCAGCAGAAGGCTGGTTCCCATCCTCAGGCTGAACTTCACGATCCCAGGGTTGATCTGTGTGGTCAGAAAAGTAATTTCTTCTTCTGGGATGGGCACATGGTGTTAATAACAGTAAAACCCCAGTTTTGATGACAAAAGTTAGCAAACGTATTTTCTAGCTGACCTTAATTTCTGATTCAGTTCGAGGCGTGCTGGATTTGAATATCCTGGTGATCTGGCCTAAGGAGGGAAAAATAATATTGAAAAACATTTTGCAGAATTTGCTAGAAAAATAAGGGGTTTGGTTTTGTTTTTCACTTGCACCAGTTTCACGGAGACTCTCCTCTGTGTCTTGTGCTCCTGTTTCTTCTGGGAACTGGGATCTTCCTGGAAGAGGCTGTCCACGGGGAAGGAGCAGGCACAGTCTGTGCAGTGGGGTGTCAAAGTGGCACCAAGGAGGGTGGCAGCAAAAGGCAAACAGGCCACAGTTCCGTGGCAGCACCGTGGCATTGTTATGAATCAGAGTATTTTAGTTTGGGGAAACCTTCTTTTGGCTCTGGGATTCAGTGCTTTTCTGAAGGGAAGAGATGGCACTGCCAATCCTCTCCAATCTGCCTTAAGGTGTGTGTGTTTCTGGAGTGGTGGATGCATGCTCTGAGCAGGTCTCTCTCTGATGGTTGGGCTCTTCTTGACTCTGAGCTCCTCTTTTTGTGAACATTGTAGCAGAGGAAATTGCCTTCACATGTGGCTAGAAATCGGAGCAGAGGCAGCTCAATTTCACTGCCCAGACCTCTTCTGCACAGCATGGCTGTTGGGGTTTTTTTTCTTGCTTAGGTCACAGGGTGTTGAGAGGGAACACACGGTTCTGGTTGAAGGCTGTTGCGGAACTATCCCAACTTTCTGTTACGCTGAAGAATTTCTGTCCCCTCCTGCTAATTCTTACAGGGCAAACGTGCCGCTGCCATCCCCCGGGGGGTTGGGGCAGACCTGGCTGATGTAATCTTGGCCTCGAATTGCAGCAGAGGCTGAATTGCAGGAATATGGCAGATAGCTAATAACAGTCTGAAAGCTGTCTCTGGAGATGGCAATGCCTGCTGGAAGCCTGGGGCTGCGTGGGAAGTGCGGGGCTCTTGGCAGCTCTCTGGCAATGTGTCTCTTCCTCCTTCTCCTGTCCGGTCTGAAATGCCGGGCTCACCTTTGGTCACTATGCAAACCTAGAGCTATGAGGTGCATCAGGATTATTCCCATTTCATTCAAGAACTGTCTGTCTTCCTTTTCTTATCCAAAACCTGAGGTTTAACATACGATTTGCATATGAATTTTCTGCTGTTCTGGAGGCTGTAGAGATTGGTGCAGCGGTTGTCAGGAGAGTGGCCATCACTCTTTACTTCAGCTCTCCAGTGCCTGCCAGTGACTTCAAGGCTTTGCTGAAGCTTAGAGCATATTTCTGCTAGTTTCTGTAGGAAATTTTCCTCACACCATTAACTGCCAGTCTGCAGGGCTGCCCTCACAGAGGAGGCGTGATGCCAGTGTGCGTAAGACCTGCGACTGAAATGGGAGAGCAAGGTGGAGAGCTGGGGCTGTACCTTCTTGTATGTTACTAGACTGAAACTGCTGTTTCAACAGTGAATCTCCGTTCAGTGGTGAATCTAGTGTCAAACCTACCTGAAAAACTTTGTGGCTGGCTGTTGGGTGCAGGTCCAAAGTTATACTAGTGCTGATGATTTGCTGTTGGTGATTGACGTGGGGAGATAAAATCGACTTGGAGCCCCAGTAGCTGTTGTTTCACTAAGCAGGCAAAGGTAGAAGTTGCAGACAAAACTCGTGTTGAAGGTATGTTGTAGCGTGTCTTTGGTGGCTAACGGGCGCAGCAAAGGCCTCTGCTGATCAGGGTCCTTTTCCCTTCCAGTATGGTTCATTATAATTGGCTCTGTTAATAGAGGGTGCCCGCATTTCTGATGCTTTTTTATGTAGTTTCTGGCTTTGACTTTTTTTTTTTTCTTATTTTGAAGGATATTTGTATAATATGAAATGATAAGTTGCTTCTTGTAGAATTGGGCCCATCCAAAGCAAGGCCGGCTTGTGCACCATGTTTTGACATGTGAGAGCAAGGAAATGGAGAGTTTCTAAGGGATTCTGTTTCTAAGAGAGACCAAGGGAGTGGAGGGCTTCTGTCTAGAGCCCTGCTCTGCTCAGGCTCCTGTCTCGAGAGGCCCCTGTGGATCTGTTGAGTGTGTAGCTGTGGGAGGGATGGAAAAGGGCTGGGCATGGCAATAAATGCTTTCATAGACCTCCTCCCTGCTCAGAGAAACCTTTTTTTCTTTATTATAATTGCCAGGTTTCGGTTGATTTTTATTCAAAATATTTTTGTTGTTGTTGTTTGGTTTTTTTAAGCTCTTGGTGTGTTGAAGGTCTGAATTGTCCCCATCTCAGCTTATTAGTGAAATTTACGTTGTTGCAAAACAGTTTGTTGGATGTGTTAATCATACAGTATGATGACATTCCTTGCACACTTCTGAAGTTGTTTAGAGAACTTCGACATTCAGAATTCGTTGTGTTTAACCCTTTTAAAAGTGGCAGTGTGGCAGTTGTCATACTGGGTGGTAGGGCAGCGGAACAGTAAGGGCCAGAAATTTTACTATGATTATATAGAATTAGTTTCAAATTTAAGAAGGAGATTTGGAAATCACGGGTTGCTGTTACCACCTCTACTTGTTAGATAAGGTTGCTTTGGAGAGGGGCATGGGGGAAAAATTAAATAGAAGGGGCTCGACTGCTGCAAGACAGCAACTAAATGCATCCCAAGAGCAATCTGGCTACACTCTGCGACTTTATACTCGATATTACTTTCTGGGAAAGAGTGTGAAGCTTGGCTTGCCATAACTTTGTTTCTATTCCTCCAGACCAGGGTGGACTTGATGGGGCTCAACCAGGTAGGTAGATTTTTTGTGGCACTAACATTTGGTACTGTAGATCATGGTATTCCTTTAGCATGACCATGGCCTGTAGCTGGACTGTCTCAGGGGAGCCCAAACTTTGCTCAGCCTTCCTTAGGCTGCACTGGCAACGTTTAAGGAGTCCAAAGGCTGCACAAAATTGTCAACTGAGGGCTGCACCTCTGCTTCAGGCACAGCAAAATCATCTGAGCCAAATTTGGCGCGTGGGCTTTACTTTGGGCACTTTGGGGTTCTTGGGTCTCAGTGTAAATCCCATTCTTCTTCTGTCATGGTGGTGGCCTGCTTGGACCAGTTCAGTTTGAACTCATGTTTACCTCATTGTTACCTGTGCTTTGGAAGTTCATCCTAGGATTGCTTTCTACTTCTTCATAGGATCTGCTGTTGCTCTCATGTGCTAAGCAGCTGGCAAGTGCTTAACTGGATTCTTCAGCTGAAAGCAGCTTTTATCTATTTCTTCTTCATTTGGCTGCAAATTTGTTGTGTTTTGTTAACTTGTTCCTCATTCTAGCCTGAAGCTGTGTTAGACTGCTCTGCCCTTGCTGAGAGTTTGTTAATGCTCTTTGCACTTCAGTCCTAAACCTTAAGAGTTTGCTGGTGCTTTCACACTTCACAGCGTAGTTGAAAACTTCTTTTGGTGTGAAATTCTTTCAGCTGTTTCTGAACAGCAGGTCAAGACCTTTACACAGTTGATGGAAATGCTGATCCTCACTGCCTCATTACATGGGCTTTCTCCCCTGTTTGTCATGCTCTCAGGTATTCGCCCATTTTGCATTCTTTAAATCTGACCCCTAGAATATTTTGAATCAGTTAGAGCTGTAGTCACTTGGTAAGGCTTTATGATTCTGGTAGTGTTTGGATGTTGAGAATATCTAGGTGGAAGATGTCATTTATTAAAATACTTCTACCTTGAACTGCTTCTTTTCCTGAAGGGCTAAATCCATTTTAGAATTCAACAGGCAACTAAAATCTTCAATACTTAAACGCTGCCCAGCTGTGTCATAAGCTTTGCAGGAATTTGAAATCACATTGGAGAAGTTTTTTACTGACAGTGGTTCTGACAAACATCCTAAGCTTTGTGAAACTTGCATAGTGATGTTCCACAATTATGTGGAACGTTACCTTGACCCCAAACTCTGTTACAGCCTTTGCTGGTTTACCAATAACACAGCATTTGGTGACAAGTTTTATCCATCTGCATTCTCTCAGCGTCAAAGTACCATGATCTTCCCATTTGAATCTTTCATCGAGGTGGGTCCTCAGCTGAGGATACCTGATGAAAGTAGGAATGAGCAGGATCCCTGGGCTGCAATTGCACTGCCATTGAGTAGTATGACAGGCTCCAGTCACAGCACAAAGGCTCACCAATATATTTCAGGACAAATACGTAGAAATACATCGCAGGATTTTCAAGTCCAGCATTTATTTTCCATATTGGCTGTACGGATTCATTTACTAGAGAATCCTTTCTCAGGACAGTTACTGCTACCTTAAAATGAATTTCTGCTCTGATATGTTTTCACTGCTGCAGGTTTCAGTAAGACATTAGCTTCAGCACTTAAACTTCTGCCCTTTTGGAAGTATGGTCCTGCACTAATGGCTTGGAACCGCAGCAGTGATGCTTCTTACCCCTTTTCTCAGAAGTGTGCTGGAAATGCTGGTCTTTGGGTGAGAGGAAAATTGAGTTTCCTCTTCAAAATTGAGTTTCAGCCTTAAAAGCACCATAACAGTGTTCAGGAGCATTAGCATGTCCATCAGTGCTACAACTTAGTAAGTCTTTAGATGAGTAGCTGGCTTGACTGGAGAAGCTTTGCCTATTGACTACTGTAAAAATATATATAGATATATGAATTACGTCTTATAGGGAGGTAGTTTAATTTCAGTGCAGATTGAAAATATTTTAAAGTATGAATGTAGTCACAAAGGTGTGCACATTGTTGGGGTGCTCTGTGAGTACTGATGGTATATAATTGCATCTTTGGTTTGTTGTTAACTATTGAGCATTCCTCATCTGGGAGAGGTAGGAGACAACCTGAGAAGCTGAGTGATTACTTCATGGCCTATAGTTGTGCTCAGTGGAAACTTTAACTATTTGCAGTTTCAAACAAGAAGTGAGAACCTAGATATATAGGATACTAAGCTTCCAACTAGGAAGCAAACAGTACAAGGGATGGAGCATCTGTGAAAGATTAAACAAGATAAGAATCTGTTGGGTTGGAGGCAGAGAGACCACCTGCAGGCAGTTTCCACTGACAGCCAAGAATGCATGGAATGGTCTTTAATTTTTCTGTTTATAAATTGGAACAAATGATTGTTCATCTTTGATGCTGAATTCTGAATTTTGTCATGTCTGGAGGAACCAGACTGATCTGATAGGTGTCAGGTGGAAACAGATTGGCAGTCAGTTGTTTTGAAAGTGTCTGTGTTAACAAGGTGAACTCAGTGTGATGAAACTGGAGTGAAACCCAGAACTCAATAGTGGGCATGCTGGTTCCTGTATAGGTCTTGTGCATAAATTCATTCTGATTTGGGATGCAAAGAGGACCACTCCTTTTTCAGTCATCCAGGGGACCATAGGTTTTCTATCGGTGTCCCTGGAAATTGTCCAGGGGAAACATCCCTTTTGGCAGAATCGTGGCTTGTCCATTCTTTCTTTACCAGCAATCCCAGACCTTTTCACTGAGGCTCTATAAATAATACAATTTTAGACTTTGCATAGGCCCTGCCATAGGCTTTCATGTCATTCCAGAGGAAGGTGTTTGAGCGGTGTTTAAGCTATGTGGTTCCTGACTTGTGACTTGTCAGGTCTGAAAATCGGTGCCCAGGGACCTGAGCTGAGGGTGTGGCCACCCACAACATCACACAAACCTGGTGCTGTACTGCAGTTCTTCTCAACCAAGGCCTGCCTTGGTCAGGATTGCTGGCCCTCAGACCATCCACTCTGGTGTGAAATGCAGCCTCTCAGTTAACTGAAGACACCACCTATTTTGACTTTAGCACAGAACTACGATCTGCAAAGATCTGTAGTCTTTCTGACCATTCTCTTTCATCACTACAAAACTCATCAGATTCTCAGATGCTGCCATCTTCTTGCTGCTCTGTGCGGGCAGGACCCTTTGTCTTCCAGGTGGAGACATACAAGTGTCTATACAAGACCACTATATGCCATATTTCTTTCCCAGGACTTTGTAGCCTGCACCTACGTTTTGTAGACAGCTCGTGCATTAGACTCAGCCCTAAAGCTCCTAGCAAGCTACCACGAAACTCCGGGCTAGGCAGAGAGTGGGCTACCGTGGGATATGCAATGTGATGTTGGTCTTGTGCCCTGGCTGTGACTGTATCTGGTTGTTCCAGATGAGCCTCGCATCACTCTCTCCTAGTCCTGCATTCTGGGTCATGCGTCCTCCCTAATCGCCCCTCGCCTTTGCATGTGTATGTCGGTGTGATGGCCTCTGCCACCCCTTCTCCTGGTCCATACCTACTGCTGCCTCCGTGTCCCTCGCTTCTGTAGAGGGTCTGGCTTCTGCGCATCAGTAAATTCTGTCCCTTGTGTTGTCTGGTGAGTGACTGGAAAAAACCTAAGTGAACACGTAGCAAGAGAATCTGTTCTTCTGCCCAGCGATGGGGGTGAAATCGGGTTTAGTGGCATCTTAATGTTACAGCTGGTGGACCTGAGTTCTCTGGCTGCCGTTTGCAGCACCACGTGGTCATCTGTTACTGACAGGCAACGCTCCCAGAAACCGGCCCAGTTTGCCATGCCAGGCTTCAGTTGGAGATCTTGGTCACTGCACGGCAGGTGTAACCAAGTGATAGTTGAGGGCCAGAGCCCATGGAAAGGTGAGAAAACGGTTGCATGCTCTGAATATTGTAAATCAGTGTAGGGAAAAGGATATATTTCCAGAGGAGTGATGTGTTGCAGGGCTCACCTGCAGAAGTAACAATCCTTGCTGCTTTACTGTGCTGTGGTCTGTATGAGATGGTTGTGCCATAGGGGTGAAAGGAGGGTGTTGTTGAATATAACCTCAGTAGCTCCTTCCACTGCTCCCTGCTCCTTCTGTCTGACAAGAAAACATAGCTCTTGGAGAAGGGTGAATAGCAAGAAAGATGGGAGGATTTTAACTCTTCATATTAAAGGAACCATTTAATCTCCACTGCTGCTAAAAAGCAAGTTGTCCTTATGGAAATGGATTGGGCATCATGGCTGGGAGAGAACCAGGCTTTCCCTCAAACTCTGTGTCCAAAAAATCTGTGACCTGGTTCTTACTTACCAAAATCTCTCAATTGCCCGAGCATGTCTGCTAAGCTTGTCCATGCTGATCTGCTCAGGGTTTTGTTCATGGGGCTGAAATCTCTGCTGGCAGAAGTCCACTGACATATCAAGATTTGCTTTGGGGAAAACTTGGCTTGTTGTCTCTGAAGCCTCAAGTGGTGGCTGGGAGTGTCCTCCCTGAGATGAGAGTGCTTGAGGGGATATTTGACAGCAGTGTGATGGGGACTGCTTTCTGCTGGGTTTTTACATAGAATGCTTTGTTTTGCTGCATTTGGCAGCTCCTTCCAGCTCAGATTGGAAAAATAATCTCTGTGGATGGAAAATCTAAGAAGCAGTGAACAGCTTTTTCTGCAATCCCCCTGGAGAATCCAGCAGTCCTCCTTTGTTCATCTGTAGCAGAGGCTTATGGTGATGCTTGCTTCTCATCTCTGGGATGTGGCTGGGTCTGCCCTGTTTCTAGAAATTTCTTGGTTTCCAGGGTATGAAATGGCTTTGTTCTCTGGGCAGGGCTGAACTTCAGGTGAAACAAGAAGCAAATGCATCAGAACACAAGCAGTTTAGCTTGGGACTGTGTGCAGGAGGGCAGGAGTAGCTCTTGTGCCTGTGAGAGGCGGTTTTCCCTGTGCCGTGCTGGGAGTACAGGCATTAGGTGCAATGCCCAGGGGCAACGTTGCAGCAGTAATGCTCTGAGCCCTCTGCTCTGTACTTGAGGCCTCCATCCCTGTGTGCCCTGAGGCATCCTGGCTTCCAGTCCTTCCTTCTCTTTCAGGGCTGGAGCATGGACTCTGCTCTCCATTTGCATTGTTGGCTTGCCAGGCCCCCCGGTGTTCAAGAGTACTGTTTCCATACTAGGCCCGTGGTAACTGCTGAAAATCAGGTTTAGCTTCTCTGGCAGCTGTGGCAATCCAGACTTCTGCCTTGTTAGAGCAGTTTTCCATTCTCTGTTTACCCATTGCTGCCAAGACCACAATGTTGTTCTTAAACTCCCTGTAATCTCTGGCATTTCATCTACAGGTGATGACAAGTATGGAAGGAAAGTCATATTGTTCAGTGCCTGCCGGATGCCCCCAAGTTATCAACTTGATCACGTGAAGCTCCTGGGGTGAGTAGTGTCTTAGGTGGCTGCTGCTAGCTTCTTAAGACTGACATAATTCCCAGGTGCTGGATTCCTGGGGCAAGGTCTTACCTGCAGTAGCTTCTTTACCTGGACATGTCCTCCCAAAGTGCTTACCTCCATTGCTGGGGATGGCACACAAAAATGAGACCCAAGGGGAGAAAAGAGCCTCTCGGTGACATAGCGTGAAGTGACTTCAGCAGTTGTCTCTTCTCAGGTACCTGAAATTCACACTGGACCAGTATGTGGAGAGTGATTACACACTGGTGTACCTGCACCATGGCCTCACCAGTGAAAATAAGCCATCCCTGAGCTGGCTGCGCGATGCCTACAGGGAATTTGATCGCAAGTAAGTAAAGCTGCCAGCAAGGATATAACATGCTGTTCTGTAGCCTAACACAGAAGATCTTCTCCAGGCCCTCCCATGTAGCTTGGTCATCGTAATTTACTGTCACTTACTTCTGCTTCTTATGGAGGTGGGTTGTTTCTTAATGCAAGCTGAGTCATGGGATAAATGGCTCCTTCTGTAGTTACATCCTCTAGGCCAACAGGCGAGTGTCAAAACCAGGACCCAGTGTGTCAACCTCATGGTATAATTTCTCCTTCCCAGTGAGTCTGCTCACTTGGTGAATTTCTGAATAGGGTAGAGTATGCTCTTAGGCTGCTGAGTGGCTTGACATAGCTACAAAGTATGGGAGAGCAGAGGCCGTGGGTGCTGGGGAGTGGTGAGGCTCAGTGCAAAAAGGAATGGAGCACCCAGAGTGCCTTAATCTTGTGGAAAGGTTGGTTCCTCTGCTTAAAGTACAGCTCATCCTTACTTAGCTTCTCTTGGCAGGTACAAGAAGAACATCAAAGCTTTGTATATTGTGCACCCAACCATGTTCATCAAGACCCTGTTGATACTTTTCAAGCCACTGATCAGGTAGGAAGCACTATAGGAGGCTCACCCACATCTTCACACTGCAGAGAAATAATTCTTGCAGCCCAGGCTTCCAAGCCTACTCTGAAGTCTCTCACCCTGTGCTACCTCCTCCTGTTTCTGAGCTCAGAAATACTCAGACACAAGAAGTACTGCTTTGTGAACCTACAGAGTTTTCAGCTCTGTGCTGTTGCCTTTCTATCCAGCAAAGTAGAAGTAAAGTGTTGCAGGCTCTGCTAACAATGAAAAAAGGAATTGAGAGCATCAGTCTAAATCATATTTAACTCATTATGTTGATGCTGAAATCCTAACTCTGCAAAGTAACGGAAAACAAAACGTTCTCCAGCATACTGCTGAACTTAGGAAGGAGAAATCCAGCATTTTAGGAAGCCTGCTGCTTCTAGGGCTTCTCATGGAATATCTTGACCTCTCCTGGTAAAATACATGGAATTGGAGAGCTATGTGGGTGCCATCTCTGCTTCTCAGCCGTACCTGCCCCTTTGCCCCATTGATGTCTCTTGCAGACCCCTGCTGCCCTTGCCTGTAAGAAGTCTGTTCTGATACTGGATTTTCTCATTTCTCACATACCTACTTTTCTCTTGCTTTTCAGCTTTAAGTTTGGACGCAAGATTTTTTATGTGAACTTCCTTAGTGAGCTGGAGGAGTATGTGAAGCTGGAACAATTGGGGATCCCAACCCAAGTGCTGAAGTGAGAATGCTGTCTGTCTCCTATTTACTTAGGGCACTTTGAGGGGGGACTTTTCTGGAGGAATAGAGATTGTTCCACTTAGCCAGTGGTTTTGGATGGAGTGGTGACAAATTGCCTTAAAGATTGTTGTTTCTCTCTGTGCTCCTTCCTGTCCTTGGCCCTACTGCCCAGTTCTGTCCTTGAGTTAAAAATCGTCCTGCAGTGGAGCATCCATCCCACCTCTCCCACTCAACCCACAGCGGCTTTCCGCAAGCCACTGACCCTAGCACTGACCTGGAGCTCAGGGTGTGTATCTCCTACGTCTGGGCACCTGCTTTGCTCTCTTTGCACAGTTCAGATTGTCTCTGGGGCTTCCCAAAGTTGCCACGATCTCGGTCCTACCAGGTGATTCCCTGCCTCTCACACACATGCGACTGTCTCGTCAGAAGCAGTGCTTATCCTGGCTTCCTCCCTGTGCTGTCGTTCATCCTCAGCTACTCCAGCTCCTGATTCCAGATACATATTCCTTTCTCTCTGCTTGTTTTCTGGCAGATGTTTGTTCTTATTGCCCTTGTGTTCCAGAACTGCCTGTCCTGTTTTTGCATAGGTGGAATCAACCATGCTAGGCTGGAGCTGTTACCAATGGGTGTGCAGCGGGTCACGTGCAGTGCTGGGTTCATGCTCTTTCTGGAACGTGGAGTAGCTTTTTACTAGTCTGTGTTTTGCAACAGATATGATGAATATCTGAGATCCCTGCAGAAGCCTTCACAAGTGCCCCAGAAGCCAACACCCCCGCGCCCACCGCTGCCAAACCAGCAGTTTGGAGTCTCTCTCCAGCAGTGAGTATCTCTGGATTGTGTTGCTGTCACCCTCACTTGCTTGATATGAGGTCACTGCATTTATAACTGAACAGCAGCAAAAGTGGCTGTAAAATTTCTTGCAGTTCAGACTTCCTACAAAGCTTTAATCATTCTTCTGAGGAACGCTGTGTTCATGTCCAGATCCTGACTGACTCAGTTCAGTTCCACCCTCTTGATTCCCTAGCTGGGTTGTATCTGAGGATGAGATTGTTTTTGCAGCTAAGGGTCGCTGAGGGAGGAGCAAAATAAGGGTGATGGAAACAGCTTTATGCCACTAGAAATTTCCTTTCAGCAAAGGAGTTTTGTAGGAGGCTGGAGGAGGTATCTTTAGGGCTATGTGTTTTGATTGAGAAGTGCTGCAAATCTGTTTCATAGTGTTTTCCGTATCATAACTTCTAAAAGCATTTCTATTCACCCTTGTACTGATTCCCACCCTCCATTCCTGCGCAGTGACACAGGCAAACACAGACACTGGCAAGGGCTAGTGGTACTTACTGGCTAAGTGTGGAAGGTATTTTTAACTTTGAGTGTGATCTTTATTGTATTTTTTTTTCCTCCCTGGGGAATGAGGAGGAGCCAGTACTGAGTGGCCAGACAGATTCTCTGAAGCAATCTGGGAACACATTCCTCAGCTTCAACACAACATTTTCAAGTGTAACCCCCATGGTGCTGTGTGCCTGAGCTTGTTAGTAGCCTGAGGGGAGTGAACAGCTCCATGCTATCAAGTGGTATAGATAATTGAAGGTGAGGGTGCCAGCAAACACCTTGGCATCACTAGGTCTTCCCTGACAGCCATTGAATTGATATATGCTCCATTAGAGGAGTGGGGTGGGTAACCTTATCCCATAATTCCTCTTGTGTGTCAGCTTTTTCGTGCCCTTGCTCCTGTGGGGAGGGAAAAAGGAAGCTTAACTTCCACCTGATTCATAACTAGCAGCCTTACCTTCTGGGAAGCCCTTTGCCCTGGCATCTACAGACTGTGATTTTTACAGAAGACAGAGAACTATTCCCATGGTCTAGTAACAATCAAGTGCTCCAGTGAATGCTGTAGCATGATGGGTGAAGAGGAGAGAAAGCTGGAACAATGGCTGAAACAGAGAGTAGGATAACAAGATTCTATGTGGTAGAGCTTGTGTGGGCAACTTCAGGACTCTGGGGCTGCATGCCGTGCAGGGAGGCCTGGTCATTTATAATCTTTTTTCTCTTCCCACAGTCTCAGGGAGAAGAGCCCTGATCAGTCTCCTGTTCCTCTGGTGATCAGAGACACCATCACTCATTTGCAGGAGCATGGTAAGTGTTCAGGGAAGGTGCAGCCCTTCTTAATTTCATGTCAGTGGCCTCTCCACCCAGGTTCCTATCCGGTGTGTGGTAAGATGAAGAACAGCAGTAGTCTACAATAAGGTGTAAAGGCCTGAACTAGGTGAGTTAGCCTTCAAGAGACCTTGTGCAGGGCTTAAGAGACCTCATTCCTCCGGTCATCCATACTCCCACTTGTATAAGAGTAGCAAAATGCTCCTTGTATTCTTTGCCTGGTAGTGGTAGCAGAATTGCCATGCTCTAAAAAAAGGACTTGCTGCTGTCTGTCTGAACATCCCACAGCATACATTTCTGGTTGTTAAGACCAGCATTTTTAGAGACTCTCACATGGCTGATCTTCATCTGCTCTCACTTCACAGCTCTTACTACAGAGGGGATTTTCCGGAGATCGGCAAATACACAGGTGGTCAGGGAGGTCCAGCAAAAGTACAACATGGGTAAGTGGCCAAACTCAGCAGTTTCATAACTACTATTGTCCAACTGGAATTGTGTTGGACCTAGTCCATCATGGCTCTTCCCCTTCTCTGAGAGGCCTCTAGCTGAGTCCCCAGCAGGGTATGACCTGAGTTGCAAAGGAGAAGCATCTGATACTTCTGCCATGTGGAAAGTGTGTTCCTTTCCACTCACGTTTCCCCCCACTGCCTTTTTACTTCCTGACAATTTCCCTTTTTCTTGGGGTGAGATGTACCGAATTAATCTAGTTATACTGGAGGGTTTGAAGATGTCCAGGAAGAAACTTGGTCATCTGTTTCATTTGATGACTTCTAAAGATGTAGTTCTGGATTCAGCAGTGGTTTGCATATGCTTTTGGGACACATTTTTCCACTTCGCTAAAAGATATGGTGCTTCAGTAACCTCTCAGTGTTCTTTAAAACACTGCTTCCCTAGTTCTGGGCTCTGGCCACTGTGTCCCATTCTTTGCCTGGAGGAGGTCCTGCTTTGGCCGGTGAACACTACTCTGCTCTACTTTCCCAGGTGTGCCTGTAGATTTCCAGCAGTATGAAGATGTCCACCTCCCTGCTGTGATTCTCAAGACATTCTTGAGGGAGCTACCTGAGCCCCTGCTCACTTTCAGCCTCTACAGCCACGTTGTCAGCTTCCAGAGTGAGTTGTAACAAGAGCATGCCGCTCCTTGAATGTTGCATTGGCCAAAGGCAAAGATATCTTTGGGGGTGAGGGGCAGTCCTGCATGGGATACCCTGTGACTGCAGACAGGGCTTTCATCAGGATGTGTGCTGAGGATTCCTCATGGACCTGCTTGTCCTGTCTATCTTGATTTTTAGGTGTGGATGAGGTAAATCGTGTGGATGTTGTTCGCAAAACACTCCAGACTCTCCCAGAGGAAAACTACCAAGTGCTCCATTTACTGACAGCCTTTCTGGTGCAGGTGAGCAGCTCCAAAGGTGGGCAGTCATATCCTAGTTCAGGTGCCAGTGTGCTGCATCAGTGTTTTGACTTTCTGGTCTCTCTTTTTCCTTTGAGAGGAAATGAGTCTCAAGCTAGGAAATTGCTGTTCTTTACCTTGTGTTCTGACAATACAGAGATCAAGGATGATAATGATGAACCAGCTAAGCAGTTGCTTCTCATAATGCTGAGAGGTGCAGGTGGGCATTAAGCCTGTGTAGCCTGTAGCAGGGAGGCTGAAAGCTCCCCAGGATGAAGGTACAACTGCAAGATATCTGAGTAGAAGAGCAGACTAGAAGAGAGGTCTCAGATCCACCCTACAGAACTTTGTACTGCCACTGCAAGGCTGTCTGGCAAGAGGAATGATCATCTTGTTTTAAGTGGTGATCTGGACTGTACAGATAGTGTCTGACAGTGCTCTTGGTCCTATTGTTCTGATGTAGCCTGGTGGTTAAGCTGTGCTGGTAAATGGCAAGATATTGCTCCTCACTTCCTGATGCTGGATGTCATGTGTGTTTCCCTCAGCCATCTTGTGGAATTGGGCTTTCAGCTTCTCTCCTCCCATTTGCCCCTGGGAGTCTGTCAGCTGTGGCTTTGGGGAGGGTAGAGGGCAGCTGTTGTGCTGTTCTGTAGGATTCACGATGGCCTCTTTCCTTCCCACATAGGTCTCTGCGCACAGTGACAGAAACAAGATGACAAACACCAACCTGGCAGTTGTGTTTGGCCCAAATCTGCTGTGGGCCAAAGATGTAGCCATCACTCTAAAAGCCATCAACCCCATCAATACCTTTACCAAGTTCCTGCTGGACCACCAGAAGGAGCTCTTTGAGGATGTGGAGGCCTGAATCCAGGCCAGCCCACACCAGCACACTGTGCCCACCTTCCCACCTTCTTTCCCACTTTGTCTTGGAGCCGTGACCAAGCTGTCTCCAGTGCAAAGGGACCATTGATCCTCTGGGTGATGAGCAGAGCAAGAGCTGTGGAGATGGTGGAAAAAGTGTGTAAGTAAGCGAGCAGACCTGCTGCTCCAGATGGGGAGGAGAGCTGGTCTCCCAATTGCTGCGAGTGAAATTCTAACCCACCTGCCAGTCTGTGCAGCTCCTCCAGGGCTCATCACCAGTCTGCTGCCCTATCAGATGACCCACCTTCATTTCCTCCTTCCCTCACATGCAGTTTTTCTTCTCTCCTAGTCCCTTCCTCAGCAAACAGGGTTTTTTTTTGTTTAAACACCCAATAGCCCCAGCTCACCCCCTTGTCTCAGCTGGGCTGTCTGGGCTAGGGCAGACTTGCTGGGTTTTGTTCTTGCTGCAAGTGCCATCTCTCAGCACTGAACGTGCATCCTGCCTTTCCCTAGCAGCACCTGAAGCGGGGAAGGGAGCCAGGCAGCCCTCGTGCTTCAGGTAGCAGCGTGTCCTGCATTTGCAAACACCACTGTGGACTCCACGCTTTTGGCAGGCAAGTGAAGGACAGGCTCACGGCACGTGGGCTCTATTGGCTGTCAGACTCCAAGGAAGCTGAATTTAGCCCAAACTCCTCTGGAGTCACCCACTCTGCAGAGCATTCAGTGTTTGCTGGGGTGTAGTGGGTGAGGTGCCTCCCACAGTTACCCAGCTCAGGCATGTTTATGCCTCCAGCAGCATTTTCAGCCTGGCTGGGAAGGTTCGTGTCTGACCTGGGTGAGGTGGGGGGCTGGCTGGGGCCCTTTGACAGCTGGTCAGTCTGAATGGCAGAGAGCAAGTGCCCTGGTGGCACTGAACTGCTGAACACTACGAGGACCACTGCCTTTCCCAGTGGCAGCGACTCCAGGCCTCTTCTCTGTCAGGCATGTGTCTCTGTGCTGAATGGCACAGACTGCTTTGCCTAGTTGTCTTTTTGAGCAGAACTTTCCCCAGCACGATGTAATGTAGAGCATGGCCTTGAGGAAAGGTCTAGGGACTGGGGCTAACCCTCACCCTGGAGTGCATGAGCCCTGGATTACGAATTTCTGCCCAGGTGCTGAGCACTCACGTGCCAAAACTGTGAGGGAACAGCTGTTCTATGCCAAGGGGCTTTGCCCCATCTCCTCGGTTCATACCTTCCTTCCATCCTACCATGGAAGCATGGTCAGATGCATCCTATATGCCCTGGGCATGGCTGGAGAGATTGAGTTGTCCACAAGGCAGGCTCAGGGCAGGGTGAGCTGGGCACCTTCCCAAAGCAGCTGCAATACTGCTAGGGCATCACTGTTGGTTTTGGGTTGCAGTGTACCTGTTACCTAAGCTAAAAGAGAACCTTAGCCTGGGCCCAGCAGGGTGTTAGTAGGGAGCTTCTAGCCTTACTTCACTGGTGTGTTTTATCTTTGTATCTTGTTCCCTTCATGCTTGGGACAGTCCTCCCTGCTGTATCTGGGCACAGGGACAAATCTTTTGGACCAAGCAGAAATAACTTTTAAAATGCTACCTGATGCTAAATAGAATTTGCTTTTTTCATAATATTTTAGCCTGCCTTTAAACACCAACCAAGGGTCAGTGCCCCAATTGTAATCAAAGAAAGTGACATCTGCTGCAGCAATTACAGAGCTTGCTCTTTTTGCTAAATTCTGAAGCGGAGATGGGCACAAACATAGGCAGCTCTGTGGGGCAGTGCGAGGCACACCCACACGTGGGTGGGAACTGAGCAAGAAGCTGAACATTATTAAGACAGGAGCAAGAGATACTCTAGGAAAGTATCTGGGTCTGATCCCTTCTAGATACTGGGGGGCTTTGCCCTATTGAGGCTACGGGGCTGCTTAGTTTCCCTCTTCCAAGAGTAGGAGTCTTCCCTTTTTGTCCAGGATATGAATTGTATCAGCCTGAACAATTCACAGCAGTAATGTTTTGGAAGTAGAGGTACTCAGGTCCTAATTCACCTGTGGTCTCTGCTAGAGTAAGCAGGGCTGAAGTGCTATGGAGGAGTAATCTCCTGGAATGGACAGCATGGGGAGAGGCATAGTTGCCCCAGCGTTTAAGAGGCAAGGCTTTCTGGGCAGCCTGGGAGGAGTGTGGAGGCTGAAGGAGCCCAGTGCAGCCTCTCTATCCCTGCAGACACCCCACTCTGTGTAGGCCTCAGACTGTATCTGCAGCTGACACTGGCCTCGCTTACATCCCCCTAGAGGAAAGACAAGCCCAGCTCACTTCTCCTGGGACAAACAAGCTCCAAGTCGGCAACTTGGAACAGCAAGTGGGAGGGTGGCACGTCCCAGCCCTGCAGAGCAGCAAGGACTGTTCCCTGCCCAGCAGCATGGGGAGCTGTACTGGGGTAGTTAAGCTCCTCTCCAGGGGCAGAGTAAGGGTTGCTGCCAGTGGACATGTTCTAGCTGGAGTTTGTTCAGTGGGTGCTTTTCTTTTTTTTTTTTTTGTTAGTGAATTTTTGATAGTTTCATTATTTTTTTTTTAGCAAAATGGAGACTGGTGCATCCCCTGCAGGCAGGGATAAAAGCCTGCTCCAATTCAGTGCCTGCAGGGAGCAGATTTGGAAGCTGTTCAGGAAGCTGCTACTGTTCATGGTGGGAAAGTGCTTGAAAATCCTGGAAGGAACCCAGTGTAAATATACCCTTTCCTTTGCTGCTCCTCATGCTGGAGCTGCTGGGAGCCCTGGAGCAGGCACAGTAACCAGGGTCGCTTTTGCTTCTGCAGTCCGCTCTCCTGAATGCCTTGTATTCAATATCCCTCCTGTGGCTTGTGCAAGGAACTGGCCTGGGCCTGCCCGCAGCCTGCACTGGGTGAGTGGCCACCAGGGCCTGCATCTGCTAAGCCCAGGGGGTTAAATTCCCTCCTCACATGGTCAGCCTCCTCCCAGAGTCAGGGTGCTGGCTGGGCCGGGTTTCTCGTCCACATATAGGTGGGGGTCAGTATCTGATTAGGGTGCTGGTCTTTGTCAGTTTTCTCCTTGTAGAGCTGCCCAAGGGTCTCTTCCTTGGCTCGTCTGTCAGGTCAGCTATTTGCCATTTTTCCCTGTGGAGGTACTCGTTCCTCTTCAGCCCTCTGCTTTTTAGCACCTAGACCATTCCCCTCTGCTAAGCCTCCTGCTGTCTTAATGGCCTCATCGCTCCCTGGCCGAAGGTATGTACTGACACCAGAGCTTCTGGGTGGTGCAGGGAGAGGGCTGGGGCCATCTGGATGCCTTGTGGCAGTGTTTGCTAATTTGAGAGAGAGCTGAGGACCCATTTGGTCCCTTGTTTCCTCTTTTACGCACAGGGGCTCCTGTGCAGAATTTTTTTGCTTTGCTTTTGTTGCTGGTGTTCCCTGCCGCCTTTTCTGTTGACGTTCATCAGGTGCAGGGCTGAGGTTTTCACAGTTCACGTTGTTTATTTCCTTCTAATCTGCACCAATCTTGTATTTCACAGTTTGCACTTTTTGTATTTCAATAAAAATAAAAATGTAATCCCAGATCCAGGTGTGTCTGTCCAGTGGAAGCAGCTGTGGCACGTCTAGAAGAAACACAAGTAAGGCTGGCTATGCTGCCAACCACAACCATGCAGAGGGAGGAAAGTGAGTACGAAATGCCTCCTATGGGAGTAACTGAGAAGAAGTACTACTTTACAGGAGCCTCAGGCTGGAAACAAGAATTCAAACAAAGATGAAGCATTACAAGTTTGGCTTTTTCCTGAACAGGGCTGGGCTTCCATGTTACCATCTCCCTGTCATGATGAGCAACCTGCCTAGGATTGCACTTTCCCAGAGGGGAACCCAGGCAGTTGCACAGGTTGTGGTATCACCAGGTGTCAAAGTGGAAGCGACCTGCAGACTCCCCAGTTAGGTTTAGCTGGCTAAGTTTATCCTGCAGCCAGGTGCTATGTGCATCAGAGGCCTGCACCTTCTCATCTCAATTTACAGGAATTGCTAACTCCATGATACACAATGTCTTCTGGTTAGGACTGCTACACTCCACATAGAGTTGACTGCCTTGTCCTAAAGACACTGTCATTCGCTGGTGACATCAGTAAGCTTTTTGGCCATTTGAAGGGCTCTTATATGCTGAGTGATTACTACAATAATAATTCCAGTGCAGCAACAAGGGAACCCAGCAGTGGGTGCGAGAACAGGGGCAGACAGGAGAGTACTGTAGCTAACAGCATTACCATCAGACAGTAGCCTGAGCCCTGGACACTGGCCTGGTAGCCTGGATGACGTGTTAATGCTGATGTTAACATCTGCATTTATTGAACTGTACTGCTTTTCAGTTTTTCCTACTGCTAGGCTGTCCAACTAAGGGCTTCCCACTGTTGCCAATTCTCCTTCCACACATCGACGTTACTCTGTGTGATTCGTGACAAGCTGTCAGCCATATACCAGAAGGCAAAGGTATTTCTGGCATCTGTTCACAGGTAATACTTTGCATATGGTCCCTGTAGTCTGATTTACTAATTTATTTACCTGCTGTAACTTCCTGGACAGTACTTTAGTTCTAGAGTTGAGGGCTTTGCCACTTATTACTCTGGGGCTTTTTCCTGTGGGTGGTGCTTTTGGCTTTAGTCTGCGATTTCCAGCCCTTGGATGATGGCAGTAGGTCCTGTCTCTGGGCTTGCTCACAGTGAGCTGCTGCTGCTGCTGAGGCTGTGTTGTGGCAGCATCTGCTCTGGCCTCCGAGGGCCGCGGGAGCAGGAGGGTCCGTCCCTGACAGAGAGCTGTCCTTGGCAGGACGAACACAGCGTGAGCGCTGCTGCCCCTGGATGTGGTTTTGTGCATAGCTGCCCTGTGGCCGCAAGGATGGTATTTTGAAAACATTTTTATTTTCATAAATACATAAAATAGGCTCAAAATTGGATGGTGTTTGATTGTTCACAACCTTGGGTATTATTCTTCTACAACTGTCTACTTTTTTACTTATTTCCTGATGGGTAAATTTTTTGTCTTACTGGTGATGAAGAGGGTAGATACTGCAAGCACTGGGGTAAGGCCCAGATGCCACAGGACTGCTTATGTCAGTGTGCCAGCAATTCATCTCTGCCCACACTGTGCTCATAAATACACACAGAAAATGTAGATAGATCAGTATCTGTAAGTTTGCAATGGGATACTCAGTTTACTGTGTTACCTCCTGAAGGTAAGATTAAGGAGAGATTGCTTTCAACAAGATTAAGGAATGGTTGCTTTGAATAGCTACCCTTGTTCCTCAAGCTGAAGTATTTCCCTTCATAGAAGCTTCCACTATATGCAGTAATTTTTCTCTCTCTCCTTTTTTCCATTCCTGCCATTTTATCCACCGACGACTCTTTATAAAAACCAGACACCCTTTACACTGCAGTTGTTACAAGGCACAGATTTTTACCATCTTGTCTTTCCTTTAAAGGGAAGGTGTTAGCACCTTATATGGCACGGTGTGTTATACAGAGTTAACTTTAAGCAATACTAGAATGCAGCTGTTAGGTTGGGTTGTGAGACAGGCGTGAACTATGTGTTGCAAGCAGTGTGCTCTTTCACCAGCATTTCTTGCTGCTGGGCTACCCACACTGGTTCTTTCCACATCTTATTCATCTCTTCTAACTCTTATATCAGATCAAAACATTCCCACGCTCTATTTAAGCAGATAGTAGCCACCAAGTACAATGCAAATTCTGGTGGGGTGGTTTTTTTTTTTTTGTGTTTCCTTTTCCCACGTCTCTTGGAGACCAGCTAATGTTTCAGCTGGGGCAAGACATCCAGGTGATTGGGTTTTCCAGCTCACTGGGGAGGTCACCATGGCCAAACACCCTGTGACTCTTCCCCACACCTGCATTTGGGACCAGCCCTGCACCCATTTTTATCCTCACCAGGATCCTGCTGACTGTTCCCAATTGTAACACCCCAGTGCATTTTACCCTGTGTTGGAGGCAGGAAACTGCTCCATCCTGCACTCGCTGACAGCTCTCTCACCCTCCTGCTTCCTGAAGAAAGAGTGAGAGGTTGGGACTGTCCCCTACCTGTCAGTACACACAGAAAAAAGCACAGACAGCGTGTTGCTTACATAAAAGTTTTACTGGAAATTCTTTGAAGTACAGTGGAGACTATTTCCAAAACAATACAATTTAGGAGCCTTCACCCAAAGTATTGTAAATCAGCAGCTACATACATACTGTCCTTAATACAGAATTGAGCAGACAGCTGCTAAGATAAACAGCCTTCATAACACACTCTGTGGCAGGCCACAGCAGCAGCTAGATCTTTCCTGCCTTTGTGCACCAGTCAGGGAACTTGGAGCCTAGATGTAGCAACTATGTGTTGAAACCGAGGAATGTCCAGAAAAGAGGCACATAACTCAGCCCTAGAGAATCTCTTTATTGCTGTGACCATCCAGCTCAACACTAGCAGCTTATGTAGGCAAATTTCCAGCCTTTTGAAGTAGAGAGGAAAAAAAAACCCAACCAAAACCAACGTGCATTCTGCCTTATGAGACGTGGGAGCTGTAGCCTTTAGGAACTGCATCAACAAATGAGCACAAGTACTTGGCTCAGGGGACCTTCTGGAGAGGATGAGCAAGAATGGCACGCTTTCTGCCAACTCCCCAGCTTGTCAGTGTGAGCCAGCGCTTTGCCCCATCTTTGTTGCTTTGCAGCCCAGACCGTAGCACTTCCCCCAGCACAGCCTGCACCTTAACAGGTGATCGCAGCCTGTCAGTGAGCTATTTCCTACAAGGTGGCAGAGACCAATTTCTTGAGCAGAGGTGAACCAGCTGATCCATTCTTTCCTTGTGTTCCTGCACCCTTCTGCAACCCCTTCCACCTGTAAAACAAGTTATTTGTAAAGCCCAGGTAACTTAAACCCTTTTGTGAGCTCTTTAGCTTGGAAGCTTTCTTAAATGTCTGTGCATCTTATTTTGCAAGTACTAAGCAATTTCAGTGTGAGGTTGCTGAGAAGTTGAATTGGTTAAGCTAAAAAAAGTTCTGGTGGGTAGCTTACCTTCAATAAAGCTCTTACCTAGAATTTTATAGCTTGCATAGCCTCCCCCTGAAGGCATTACTCAACAGAAGTTAGTACAGTTCAGAGCACTGTGCTGCTCTATTCTGAACTGGGTTCCTTGCTCTAGCACTGGCACAGAAATAGTGTTCTCGACAGGAGGTGAGGTTCCTCCAGCAGCTGCTAGCAATCTCCTTCAATTAAAAATGCAACTAAGTTAAGAAGCTACCACTACCTCGAAGGCTGGTTTCTCAGCCACCCAAGGAAAGGAAGATGGTTCTCAGCAGGAGAAGTTTAGGACAGTAAGAGGTCTTGCAGTTGCTCGCTCGAGTTACATGCGGGAGGAGGAGAGAAAACCACAAGAAACCCCACCTTATCTAAGTTTCTGTTTAGTGTTGCTGTTTCTCCTCCCATCCTTACATCAGGCAAAAGACAGGCAACAGCCACATCAACCACTGAGCACTGCCAGCCAGTCACACTGTTGAGAGCTGGATCATTACAAAAATAGAATTTCAGCTAATCAAAAGCCAGCTGGTTAAAAAGTACCGTAAGCTCCCCCAAAATGTGCTTTTTTAAAGAAGCTGCTTTCTGAATGGCTGAAGAACACTGCAGATGCATCCCTAGCCTATCAGAATACAGCTTTTCACCAAGTCCCTGCCACTCCACTACACCGATGCTTGCATTCCATTCAATCAGTGGGCCCTGACTGGATGTAATGGACACATAGTCCCCAGAACAGAGTATTATATTAGGATAATCAAGTCTGTCTTAGAAAATAAATATCTTGGATATTCCCCTGCAAAGAGAGACCAGTCTCACTGGCCAGGGTTCCATGGCACGCTTGCTGTCTGCAGTGATCCAGGGCAGACCTGCACTACTACATGAAAACAGAACATCTTTTAAATATAGGTTTCTTTAAAAGCAATAAATATTTCTTGATTCTTAAGAGCATCTATTAACCATAAAGCAGGAAGGTTTGCAAGGGTTAGAGGAAAGAATCTTGGACTAAGACTCCTAGTTACATAACCCTAAAGAAAGGGGATTCCCAGTATGTACAGTTACATGTCAGAAGCAGAGCCTATGAATTCAGCATCGTCACAGCTGCTGCGTGCAGGCTGGCCAACAGCCAGCACTGGTCAACTCAGCATGGCCCAGTGTCAGTACACTCAGGAAGGAAATGTGGAAAGCACTGTGGTTTCATTCCTGCTTATCAGCCAGCATAACAGGAGGCCTCACACAAAACCACTCTGGAGAGACCCAGTTCCTTAGAAGCAGCAAAACAAAGGTGACTTTACTTAAACAGGTCCCAAAGCTGACGTCTCTCCCTAGGCTCCAGGCACTCAACACTCAAGTCAGGATGAAATGCCCCGTTCTACGGAATGGATGTTCTGGACTTAAAATTGTTGAATCTGCTGAACTCACAAACCCTGGAAACAAGCCAAAGCTTTCTATGCTCTTAACGGGATCAGAGACTGTAGGAAAAAGTCTGTTAGTGAGAAGCTATGCCTAGAGAACTTACACCACAGGACCTCTGGAGGAAGCGTATAGCAACTTTTCACAAAGCCCCTCCACACAGAACAGAGACCAAGGAGGAAATAAGTTCCATACATTGGAGTTTGACTTCCTGTATCCCTACTGAAGTCTGAAATTCAAAACTGACTGTGAGCATGAAAAGCGGTCCGGGACTATGTGGTGGTGTAGTTGAGGAAGATCAGCAGAGGAGCTGTATCTGCTGTTGAAGAGAGCAATCAAAGAAGGCTCACTTGATGGAAGGAACTAGTCAAAGTGGGACAAAAGGCAGAGCAGGGATGATAGAGATATTTGTTGACATCATTCTCCAGGATGCCTTGAGAAGGAAGAACTGCTGCAGCAAAACTGGAAAATGGCTTCACTGCAAGGTTTCTACAAAGGCATCAAACTCTTTGACGTTTTTCTCGTGGACTGCCAGCTTCTCTGGTAATGAGTCCTGGAAGGGTAAAGAAGGGTGCAGATCAGGCCTCATTCACAGCAGATAAAAGGAAGCTTTAAACACACACACTAAGGTAAAAGTTATGTTCCTGAGTCATGCAACCCCTTTCCACTGCTCTGGGGCACCCTTCCCACGTGCACAAAATCAGGACTCCTCTGGCAGCATCCAGCAAGTGACCCTGAGAAGGCTACTCTGCCCAGAGTGTGTTTGTTCTGCAGGAATAGTAGGTGCACTGGGACCTCACATTGCACAATTCCTGCCACCAGCTGTGGCACAATAACCTGCTCATATCACTGCCTTCATCCAGTCACTTGCAGCTCAGCCTTTGGTATCCATTTTCCCCATGCTGGGCTTTTAGCCCTGCTCAGGCTGCAAGATCAGGCTTACTTTGCCACTAAGTTTGACACACCAGAGGTCGGATTAGTTTTGGTGGTTTCAGTAACATCCATAGCAGGCATGTGGCAGCAGCTTTCAGCTTGAAGATAAACACACCAGTTTCAGAGGCTCTTGTGTGCTACAAACAAATCTGCATTTGTCTGGGACACATCAGTGAGGGACTCCCTTTGGGCAGGGCCTGTCTTCTGAGAAGTACAGGACAGACAGGGACCTGTTGGAGCAGGTCCCAAGGAGGGCCACAAAAATGATCAGAGGTCTGGAGCACCTCTCCTATGAAGGGCAGCTGAGAGAGTTGGGTTGTTCACCCTGGAGAAGAGAAGGCTCCAGGGAGACCTTATTGTGGCCTCTCAGTACTTAGAGGGCTACAAGAAAGACGGGGACAGACTTTTTAGCAGGGCCTGTTGCAATAGGACAAGGGGTGATGGTTTTAAACTAAAAGAGGGGAGATTTAGACTGGAGAGAAGGAAGAAATTTTTTTACAATGAGGGTAGTGAAACACTGGCACAAGGTTGCCCAGAAAGGTGGTCAATGCCCCATTCCAGGTGAGGTTGGGTGGGGCTCTGAGGCACCTGCTCTAGCTGCAGATGTCCCTGTTCACTGTAGGGGGGTTGGACTAGATGACCTTTAAAGGTCCCTTCTCACCTGAATACTACAATTTTACAAAGATACAACTTTTTTCAAACTAGGAATAAGGAGAGCATCATCAAGTACACTTGAGTACCACAAACAAAAATGTCAGGGTTCCATACCAAATCCTCTGCCATGGACTGTGCTCCAATGTCAATGGAGAGGCTGCTGAGTTGAGGGGGGTTCTGAAACTCACGGTAAAACGTCCCCAGGTCCATTGGAAGAATGTCATCTTTTGAAAATGCTGGTTTCTAGAATCAGAGATACTGCTGTTAATTCCCATGCAGAAACACTGTCTTCCCTTTTGCCCTACTCATAGGTAAAGTCAATACCTGCTATCAGTAAATATCTTGGCATTACAACTGTTTCTGCAATGATGCAGAGTAAATAACTGAAGAACAGACAAGATCTGTGCTTGCCTGAGCACTTGGAAGAGAACATGTCCTTGGAATGTGGCTCCTTTAGGCATTAGAGAGAGGATGCCAAGCCCATATGTTGGTAAGAAAGAGTATTTAATTCATAGCCGTTGGTTCTGAGTATCAGTGTCTCTACTTCAGAACTGTGAATCATGGCTCATGTTCACCCCCACAGAAAACTACTCTTACATCATTTGCTGTTGTACCAGCACCTGAAGCCCATCTAAGATGCAGGTGTTATGTGAGAGCACAGATGTGGGCACTTACAAAGTCAATCATAACAAAGTCATCATGGGTGTTCCCTGTGCTGCTGCTACTGGAGCCCTCCGAGTGTAAGCTGCCTTGCAGAGGAGATTCAGTTTCTGGGGAGTCAGGAGGATTAACCTGCCCAAGAAATCAAAGACAGTGAGTACTGATTTTATGATTGCGTCTGTCTGCTTGTTTTGACAGTGTGGGGGCAGTTAGAAGGCTGGAGGATAAACACATGCTATAGCAGGGGCAGGCAACACATACTGTTATTTCAATGCCTACAGAGCCCAAGACTCACCACAGGAGGCTTCATGAAACCAAATATATCTG
The DNA here is from genome assembly GCA_025331215.1 of Actenoides lindsayi. Taxonomy (NCBI): domain Eukaryota; kingdom Metazoa; phylum Chordata; class Aves; order Coraciiformes; family Alcedinidae; genus Actenoides; species Actenoides lindsayi. Next base: position 26,854 of record WTSP01013195.1, on the reverse strand, counting down.
AATAACTAGTTCTTTGCTCAAAAAACAAAGAGTATTCAAGGTAGGGAATAGCATGGCTGTTGCAAAAGGGATGCTGAGAAGGCACATATTATACCTCTGCAAGAGGCTTACCATGGGGTCGTTATCTTCCAGCTCAACATTCTTGGGAGCAAACATGGCAAAAGGAATGTCTAAGTTGGCCATGGTCACCTGAGGAGATTCAGCAAACACAATTTCACTAAGATGCTCTGCTTACGCAGCACAGAAAAGGCTACTGAATGTCTGTCGGGCCTGCTAAAAAGTTGCCCAAGATCACATTGGCAGTTAAAGGCAGGAGGCTGACAGCCTAATTTAAAGGGCATAAAATAGAGAGATTGTACTCGGCTGACCTAATGCAGACACATACCCTGAGGTGGAATTGCTCATATGCATCTTTTATAATATAAGCAAGGATTAACAAATGGCTACAAATTCAAACAATTCTCCTTCATCCGTCCAAAAGGTCTGGAAGAGCAGCCCTAGGAACTGCAAGCTGCCCCAGCTAGGCTTAAATGCTTGCTTACTAGTGATGAACTGCTCTACTACATGTCCCTTCAAGGAAGGGAAGCTTGCTGCCAGCTTCCCCAGTTTATGAACCTGTGGTAGCGGGAGATCGTTGTGAGGTGGTAATGGAGCATCAAGTTTTCCATACCCAAATAGGGTGTTGGCAAAGTGGGACATATTCAATGGCTGTCACATCCCAAAAGGATTTTATGAAAAACAAGCCTATGACAAGACCTTGTAGGGAAATGCACCAGGCAGGAATATGCACCCTCAGTCTCCAGGGTTGCCCTGGCATTGAGGTATTTTTTTCTTCTCCATGTAGGAACGGATAGGAGAAACAGAGTATTATGGTGCTCCCTAAGAAGATCTACTGCTAGTTACCTGGTTAACGGGTTTGTTGACAAACGCTCCCACCTTCCGGATAAAGATGGTCTCCAGAAGGTCATGTGGGGAGCCACACTTCCCTTCGCTGCTGTTGGATACAGTTTCTGTGTCCTCGCTGGGAGGAAAGCAGACTTATTAGTGACTGATGGCACAAAAGATACAGACAATGCACATACAAGAGTCCTTCATTTTTCTGGGTTTACTCCTAGTATTGGAAGGACAACAGAGATCCCTGTCCTTGTGGCACATCTTCCTCCTCAATCACAAGCACAGAAGGGGAGTGAGATGCTTGTGGAATCAGATTTTTGTTTAAACCTGGACAAAAGCTATGTAGTTGAATGAAAAGTTGCTGCCAACTGAAATAGGTTTTCTTTTTGGAGATGGACTTTTAACTTCAAAATGTGCATGTTCACAGCCATCTCTGTTCACTACTATCATTTTTCAGTAATACAGTAGTCATAGATCTGTCAGGAGATAAGGGCAAGAACCAGAATTGTTCCTGTCACTTGGGTTACAATGGCAGTGTAATACATCACAACAGCCACTGCCAGTATGCTTAATTTACTGCATGGCTATGACCTCTTTTTTTCCCTACCACAGGTATTCAGGCAAAACAAAACAAAAAAATGGTTGGGTCTTCTGGCAAGAGGACTACTTAAGATAGTTGCACTAGCATTTTCCTGGGTATGCTATGATTTTTGGTTTCCTCATACAAAATCTCTGCTTAAGATATGTGACTTGGAACCATGTGACCCCAGGAGAGACTTCACAAGAAATAAGTATGGTGACCAAAAGAAAGGATTTAATTAGCTGTGAGGGAGGCGATTTAGGACAGTTTTAGGTTGTGCTGTTTCCTTTCAAGTTAACTTTATGCCTAAAGTTTCATAATAAAATAGTGAAGAGATTTGTGGTAACTACAGTTTAGGTAACAATTCACATTAAGTCTCTGGGGAATTTAAGACTCACTTGTGAGCTTACTTCATCTTGTTTTACCATCAGCAAAACCAGCTGAGATTTTAAAAAGGTAAAATTCATCATAAAGTTAAAGCTGACATAACAGAAGTTGGAAGGATGTTATGGTGGTTAGCAGGTGTAAGTAGAGGAGTGAGATTATTGTTTGGAGAAAGGCTGAAAAATCCCCAAAGAAAGCTGCTAGTTATTTTGGGGGATGGAAAGACAGCGGTTATGCTACAAAGAAGAGATTAAAAAGGGGAAAACAGAGGTATATCTTAACAGGATTATAAATGGGCTAGCATGAGTGGTAGAGCATCTAAACCCAACATACCTACTAGAAGGAGTAGCTGCTGAGTAGTGGACTCCATCCAGTGGGGTGCACATCCTCTCTTGGTCAGCTTGAGTGCCATGTGCTGGCTGGCTAGGAACTGGGGGAACTCCCCCCTCTTTGCCTGGGCCAATCAACTGAGATGAAGAGAAATGGTCAAGTTAGAGATCTCAATCAGGCCAGCACCACAGTGCAATATAGAGCAGATTCTGATATATTGGGACTAAGTTGTGGGGGCTTTGGCACATGACTGGGCTCTAGACCCCAGTGAGCCTATGGGAAGTGTCAAGAAGAACGTGATCACCATGATACAAATTTTTTTTTTTTTATTCCCTTTCTTCTCCACTTTGGGCCTGTTTTACACTGCAGGGTGCTCTGGACATAAGTCCTCTGCTTCAAAGAGAGGGGAAGAAAAAAACAACATATCCTCCTGCTACAACTTCATTTCTCTCTACAGCTTCCTGAGGCTACAGCTGGGGGGGGTTCAGACTGGACATTAGGAAGCATTTCTTTACTGAGGGTGGTCAAACACTGGAACAGGCTGCCTAGAGAGGTGGTTGGTGTTTAAGAGGCATTTGAGTAATACCCTTATTAACATGCTTTAACTTTTGGTCAGCCCTGAACTGGTCGGCCAGTTGGACTCAATGCTCATTGTAGGTCCCTTCCAACTGAAATAATCTATTCTATTCTACTTTCACTGTGTCAGCAAAACTCTGGTGTAGGAGCAACATCACAGGCACAAAAGGATTTCTGTCAGCTTTGCTTATCTGTCTGCTGAATGGATGCAGATATGACAATAGGGACTGTCAGTGTAGCCCATGTCTAGGCTACAGTGCTGTGCTTGGACAGCTACACGGGGAGCAGCTCAGAGTTTAGAATCAGTGACATGTTGCTGCAGGCAAACAGGTCTGGTGCTTGCTCTCTCAGCATTCTTTTTTCCACATGACCCCTACCCCAGTAAAGTCAGGGATGCTCAGGAGACAATTCCTCTGCAAGCTGTGCTTCCTCTATAGTTACCTTGCATTCTTTTAATTCCTGAGAGACAGGATACCAATGCACACACTAGTTTCAAGGCCTCTCTCAGATGTACAGGGGAAACAAATGTTTGCAATAGCAGCCATGCTTGTTCTGTCCTCTACAAGTACCTGGTGAGGGTGTGCAGCATTCAAGCCACCAGCAAAGAGTACAGGATACCCCATGTCAGCTGATCCAACTCCCAGGGCAGCAGGCTGATAGGAAAGACGAGAGCTGGAAAGCTAAGAAAGAAGAGAAAAAACAAGAAGGGCAAAGGGAGAGGAGAGAGGAAGGGGAAAGGGAATGCCCCACAGTCTAAATAATCGTCAGTCACCAAAGAAGGAACAGGAAGAGTCAGACACAGCACAGCATTTCAGGATGGCACAAGGATGCCAGATTTTCATTGGAATCAATTATGAAGGTTATTACTCTTAAAAAGTTCTTATTGCAGGGGACTAAGTCTGGGCCTTGACAAGGAAACACGACTGGTTTCCTACACATACAGGATGAGGCTGTGCAAGGTGTGACTCACATCCAGTCACAGGGAAGCTGTGCTCTACAGGCCATCATCAACTTACTAAAGAGATGATACTCAATTTTATTTTTTTTCCCCAAAGCAACTGCATTATCAACTGATTGAACCCCTTCCCACTGCACATTAAAACATCTGATATTCATGGCCTGTTCAAATAGCTTCAGCCAAAGACTACAGAGTGTGCTAGATAAAGAGAATTGGGAAGCTAACCCTTGTGAGATTGCTTTAAGAATAAAGTGCTGAAGGAGTGAAACCCAGGAGTTCCTTACACATCCCAGGTAGAAATCTAGCTGGTCAAATTAACTAAAACTTTCCCGGTTTAGCTCGCTTGACCTCAAGAGGAATGCTCCTTCCAGAGCTCTGTGTGTGATGCTCCAGCAGTGCCAACACTGACAGGGCTCTGAGGATGAACAGCACCTCTATCTGCACGAGGCTCATTAAGCTGAATGGAACAGTAGCCAACGTGCAGGTTCTAGGGACACTGGCTGTTAAGAGGAAACACTCAGCACTGTCCCTGACTACTTGTGTCTCTCACTAGCAACCCTTGCACCAGCTGCTGTTTATTTAGAGGTGCCAGTCCTGTCTCTGGGAGAAAAGGCCTTTAATAATAACATGTCTGGCCCCTTTTAGATTCCCCAGACTTTCCCATGCACAACAAATGTTCCGCATTGTCAAATTTGTACTTTCATGTACTTGTTCTGTCATGCTAGAACTATAGCTGGCCACGAATAGCATATTCTATCAACAACTCACTTGATGTGAGAAGGCCAGTCCCATCACAGGGACCTTCAAGGTGTCCGTCACCACAGGAGGAGGGGTCTGAAAATGTGTCTTTGTGACAGTAAAAACACACTGTGCACAGACACAGACACACAGAGGCGACAAGGAAAAGAGAGAGTGAGAGGGGGGGAGAGAGGGAGAGAGAGAGAGAGAGAGAGAAGGACTTCAGAGAAGAACTATGAAGAGTTGGATGAACTGAATGCTAGTGAAGAGGTTTTGGCTGCAGCAGCCACACCTACACCTAGAGCAGAAATCTCAGTATTGCCAGAAGCACATTAATTTTGTCAAGAATTGACTATTTTCCAATCTTAGGAAGCGACTCAACACAGGTAATACTTTTAGACTCCAAGGAACACTGGCAGAAAGTAACTGCCAGAGACTCTGTTCTGTGGCTAATTAGAATTGGTACCAGCCAATTAGCAAGGAGAAGGCTGAGCAGATGTCAGAAGAAGCCAAGAGTAATTTTTTGGGGGGGATATACAAATTACATGTATTTCAATACTCTTCTTCCATCCTACTAATCTTCCAGCATTCTGAGGGATCATATCTTGGCAGGTCTGTGCTGCACCCTTAGAACAGAAAGGACCCAGACTAAGGTGCAATTCAAATGCACTGATGTGAAGAGAACTCTGTCAACAGGAGTGACACTGTCTCAGATGGTCCTAATGAAAAAAAGGCAATTCAGACATTGTTCAGTCCCATACCTTCTCCCACTCATTTTCCTACCACAATTTTTCAGTTTCAGGAAGGCTTAACTTCTGGGCATTACCCATGGCTGGGCTTTCTCTTGAATTTTGGGCTACTCCACAACATACACAAACATGCTATGGAGGCTCAAAGGGAGAAGGTAACACCTATTCCCTTGTATCATGCAGGTTAGGCCTCATTTCTACTGGGAAGACAGGCAGAGATTGGGACAATTTGCCTATAGGACCACACAGTTCCCAGTCTTTTCCTATACATTCAGTTATATGTGGAAAGCTGGAGAAAGAGATGTAACCTATTTTCTTTCTAATTTACTTTAGAGACCACTCTTCCAAGACAGCCTTACAACTCTAACTGTGGTAACAGTCTGTCAGTTGCTTTTTAATAAGCGCACAGCACGTGGCAACTTTAAGCCACAGGAAAAGCAAGAATGTAGATTCATACTTAATGTGAATCCTCAGGGTTCACCTAGTTTCATAAAGCTTTTCTCCTCAGTGATAGCAAAGCTTCGTGTCCCCTGAGAAAATATCAACTTCAGTGTATTTATATACACTATTACTGTTAGGCAACACTGGCACCAGCAAGCCAGTGGAAGTTTCCTTATGAAACTTTTTGCATTTAACCCATTTTGCAAAAAGGCAAGACACAACTTGGCCACAAACTGATCTCCAGAGCTGTGTATCATAGAGTAAGAAAAGCTTTATTCCATCAGACTTACCGCGAGTGCTGGCCGATTAGTTCAGTGTTGCCTAACACCCTGTCACCCGAAATCCACTTGGCACAAAAATGTTTCCTAAGAACAGCTCATTTCTAGGTCATTCCTACAGTAGAATACATTCTGCTAAACCAGTCACACTAATTCCTCTGAAGCAGTGGAAAGACCCATAGCAAATTCTTTTGGTTTGGAGCAGCATTCCAATTATACTTTATTCTATGTTTCTCATCATCAACAACAAAAGAGTTTTACAGTCTTTAGATTGCCTTTTAAGATCAATAGACTCATCTGCTTGGCTGGACAACAGGGTAGGACATTCCTAATATTTAAAGCTATAGGACAACTGCAAATCTGGCTGAGTCTTCAAAATACAGAATTGTGGAATTGGATATATAACAACAGTAAAAGGAGGAAGCTGAGGTTTGGTTTTGTTGTTTTTCGGGTTTTTTTCTGATATTTAGAATAAAACCATTATCAATTTATTTTCAAATGGAAACTTGAATGAAATTTGCACGAGTAGGTAGAAGCACAGAGTATTAAGTTCCTAGTTCAATACTATGACCTGATTATTCCTGCTGCCCCAACTAGTTCTAGATGGTCCAACAAATACAGCTTTTGTCTTTTCCCTGCTATTCTATTCTGCAGTGCAGAAAATACAACTGTGCTATAAGCATTTTCCTTTTCTCAGTGTCAGTCTGTTACCTTTCCTTACGCTGCCAGGCATCAATCTCTTGAATTCCACTTCTTGCAGTGTTGGTATGGGAATGTGTAAGTACACTGCTACCCTCTTCAAGCACATCTCAGTGTTTGCACATCTCGGGTTCTTTTAATCTTATTCAGTAACTCAGCCTTTCTAGTCCCCTAGTGTTTTGTTGAAATTAGTATCTAACTAGGTTTTATGCAGAGTGGAATGACAAACAACTCGCACACGACACTTTAATCAGCAGCAGGAGGCTGTCTGTTTGCACCGTAGTTGATGTAAGGGCATGCACACCACCCTAACAGTGACTGTTCTGTCTAAGAGTGGAAAGAGCCTGGTTTCTCTTACCTGAGATGGAGGAGAGGTGGAAAAAGATGTAGTACACACTTCTTGGGAATCTTCTACTGAGGGGTATGCTGCACCATTGTCCTCACCAGCTCTAAAGCGGCAAGAAGAGAAAAGCTCTCTAACTGGAAATATTCTTTAAAACCAAACAAATGGTAAAACAGACTGGGACAAACACTGCAGGGAGGCTGAGTATTTGGGTGGAGTTGAAAGGAGAATTATGAAGGGCTCTCATCTACTTGGCAGAACTGAGGAAAACACGGTACAAAACTTTCATTTTCTCCAGTAGCTCCTCTACTACCCCCACATAAACACTTCCTGCTGGCTTGCTTTTTAACTAAAGGTTCTGTTATACCAGCCAATGCTACTGGCTTTGGTGTTTACAGAACCACTATCAAACACCACCACCGGTCCCAAGCTGAATGCCCTCACGTGTATGTTAGAGAAGACAAACCTCTCATCTACAAAGAGAAATTAAACTCTGATCTTTCCTTAATGGAAATTCCTGGAGATGCATGTCTCTGGACATGTAGTTCCGCAGCAGGTTTAACTGTTACACTTTCAAATTCCCAAAGGCAGCCAAGGTTAAACGTGCTTTGTGTTCAAGTAAGGAATCTGGGAAAATACGGGGGCTTGTTGCACTCCATCTTCTGCGTGTGAGGAGAAAAATGTCACCCTTCCTTCCTCATCTGCTCAACCATGGCAATATGATTGACACTAATCCTTTGGTCTCCCTTCCCATGCAGTCAGCAAAGAGTGGAAAAGGCTCTGTTTTGGGGCATAACTGATGCCTTCACCATGGCCCATGGCTTCAACTCAGTATGTCCTCACCTGTAATTGCAGGGATGCATGGGTGAAGAACTGGGATAGGGACGGTCCACAAAGTGATCAATGATAATCCCCATGATAGGAGGGGTCCTCTCAAACTGCCTGCAAGGCAACAAGCAATGGTGTTACTGGCTCTTTCTCTCTATTCTCATCCCAATTCATGGTGCCCTCACATAAAACCCTTGTGTCTGTTACCAGGACCAGAGCATTTTTACAATTCAGCCCTGCAACTCCAAGCATGCAGCAACCATCTGGGAGTTTTAGAGTCTGGCTCAGGGCTACCCAAATACTCCCCTTGACACAAGACTTAAGCATGAGAGAGAGTATTTTTCACGAAAGAGAATCTCAGCAGGAAAGGATAAGCAGGAGGGAAAGATTTAGGGGCTCATAATGTGAGGGGTTTAATAGTACAGTATTGTAAAACAGTTCCTGGCATGATCACATCTTCTCACCTGGTTGACATGAAAGCAAGGTTGATTCTGTATGCGCAAGACAAAGTGATGGTGCCCACTGGGGTACCCACTGTCCCAACACGAACTGTCTGGAAACCTGTAAGGTTAAGAAATAATTATCAGTTTCATTGATTATTTATGTTCCATAGTTTTCTATTCTGAGGTCACATTCTCTTATTTTTAGTGTTTCCCTTATCCCTTGCAATCTGAACTCCAAAGATGTTGGTAGAACCCATAACCAAACCAGCTGGTTGCCTTGATGATAGGCTTCATCTACAAGACTTCTGATGTTGCTTCCTGTCTTGGTCTTAAATATTGCTCTGAAGAGCAGATCATGATGTTCTTTATCAGTCCCGTCCCTTATCAACATAATGCCATATTCTTAGTTCTGGATCACTAGAGTCAAAACTGTTATCACCGAAGTTTGGTTGAAGTACCACCATTATACCTGTCACCTTAAGACATGACCCTTCACTGGTAGATTCAGATAAAAAGCATATGTAAACTTCAGGCTTAGTTTTTCTTATGGTGCTTAGGAGTAGTAATAAATGGCTGGCCAGTATGGAGAACAGTTCTGCTCTAGCCAGTGTGTGTTGCCTTATCATACCTTCTCCCAAGCCACTCAGCTGCACTTCACCAAAATATATCCTGCAGAGAAAGGAAAAAGGAAATTTATTAGGTCTATTGAGGATATAATGCTATATATATATATGTTCTTATTTCTTATTTAGTTTTATGAGATGAAAGGCTGGAACTACTTTTCCTCTTCAGGAAAAAACCCAAAATTGTCTAGAGTGCCCATCTCAAAAAACCTTACAGCTACTTCAGAAGATATGTCATGTAAAAAGAGAAAATGGCAGTCTAATCAGGTATTTAAGTCTAAGCCTTTGTAGCAAATCTACAATTCAGAGCAAAACTGTGAAGCAATATAAACATCATGGACTGATCTGAGTCTAAAAGCTGATATTCATCACACAACATAAAAGATTAACTGTGCTGTAAAGAGACCTGTTCTTAAGTCCATGCCAAACCAGCAACGGAGGCAAAAATGAAGAAATGGCTGGGATTTCTTTCTAAATTCTCAGCTGTGCAAATAGTAACAAATCTGAGAGTTAGCTAATTAGCTATGTAACCATGTCAAAAGACTTCTCTCAAAGGATAAGGTGATGATCACAAGTCACTTAGACCTCACAGGCTAGACAGGGTTAAACTCAGTATTTGGATAAATAAACTGCAAGAACTACAGGAAGTGGACTTGAGGATGCATCTTTAAAATGGAATAGCAGGAAAGAGTCCAAATCTATACTGCAAAAGCATGTGCTGCAGTCATGTGCAATGTAGACAGGTATTTATCAAACACAAGGCAGACACTGAACAGCTGAATGCTAATGAGCAATTTAACCACGTAGAATTTGTACTCTTCTCAATACAGTAGGCAAAAACCAATACTTCACATCCTGTGCTTAGTTTTTCTTGCAATGGCTCTGATGGAGGCTATAAGGTGATATATCACCCAGTTCTCTTCTGTCACTGAGCAGTAATAATTAAATCCAAATAATGAACAATTTATTATCACTCATCCCTTTTTGCCACATTTGCAGCTCTGCTGTGCAAGTCTTTAGTCTCTGCTGTATTTCAAATGGGGAATTTCCTGTACTGCTTTACCTGTACAATATTACATATTCATGGCCTTGTTTCCTTGAGAGTCTGTAGGCTGGAGTTACCCTGGTTATAGCAAGCAAAGACTTCAGCAGCAGAGACAGCCTGTTGTATACAGTGTATGAAACTTTGATTTCTTTGTCACACCTACAGAACACAAAGGAAAAAATTAGTCTTTTGTTCCCAACTAAACTGTTTCAGTTTGTTTGTTTGGGGCTTTTTTTATACTTTTTAAAAATCCAAGTAAGTCTGGCCCAATTGTTTAATGTCAGTTTTATTATCAAAATGATAAAATAAAGCCCTGGTGTGGCTCCTGTTGTTGACCAACCAGCTAAGAGTCCTACTTCAACCTAGTGACCTGTTGTAGAAGTAATGGCTGAAAAATGCCACGTAGCCTTCTACTAGACAGCAACATCAGTACTAAAAAGAAAAAAAATATAATTTGTCATTACTGAGTATATGGATTCTTGTATCTGAGGAAGCATACTAGTTGTAATGGAAGAAAGAAGGAGGAATAGAATTACTAGTTTATTTTATTGATGCCAATATTAAAGAGTTCGACTGCTGCAATGAGGGTATTTCCCTCTGAAGTGTCCCAGGCCACACAGCCAATATGCACTCCTCCATCACCACTGACTGAGCACACTTCCCCCTTTATCAGCTACAACAGACACACACACACACACACACACACAGACACGTGCACAAAGAAAGTGTGAAGAATGCACTTACTTTTCATTCATTTCTAGACACCAAATTTCCAGCTCCATGGAGTCACCCTGGATCAGAGAATGGATGGCAAACAAAGGTTCATTTAACAACACAAACCTTTTCACATCTCATTAATGATCGGCAACAGCCACACCTCTCAATGAAAATGCTTCTCCTGGCTCCCACTTTCTTGTAATGCAACAATAAAAAAAGGCGCACTGGAAGTCTCACTGCACAATTAGATCACCTGAGGGAATAACTTCCTCAGAATGGCTAAGCATAGAATAGTCTAAAACTAAATTTTGCTGCTCTATTATTTGTGTGTTTGGCCTCAGATATTTGCAGTGAATTGCTTCTGTTAAACAACACACTTATTTTCATTGGCGTACTACCTAACTTCATAAATTGAGATATTTTCACATTGTCTCAGACTAAAGGGCAGGAGCTCTGGTAGGTGACTTAAGTTTAAAAAAAAATTAAAAATCAATCTATTTTGACTCAATTCTCACCTCTGATGTTTTGAGAGAAATCTCCACACACATAGACCGTCCAACAGCAGGTAGTTGTCCTGCCAGGGCCTTCTTTGCTTCATGAGTAACCTCTGGTAGGTCTTTGATTGCCAAATTGAACTGCAGAATGAAAGAGATGATTCAATTTTTTTCATTTCTTTGAAGAAGTGCCTAATGGTGTGCTGCAGACAGAGTCATAGACCCATTCATAACATACTAGGTCAGTGTCCACTGAAATATTTATGAAACAGAAAGTTCCCAGATGGGCTCAGGCTTTTCACATTTGCAAATATTTCCTCGGCTACTGATGTTAGTGTTTTTCTTGATCCTGCCATAAAAATCAGGTTCCTTTTCCCTTGCTTGAGTCCTGTCTTCACCCACAGAGTATCTTAAGTGTCTTCAATTTTAATAAAGCCCTGACTTGCAGAGTTGCAAACTTCTGACAGAAAGGAACTCATCATCCCACTCACAACAGACCCTGTAAATGCACCTTAGCTGGCAGGAGTTGCTGAGAGGTATCACGTATCTTTCCTCTAACCGGCCCTTAAAAGCCCAGAGCTACAGGCTGAATGTGAACAAAAAACGCAAACAAAACACCACACCACCAATGAACAGAATTGAATACAGTGGTTATTCCATGAGTAGTTGCTGCAGCCTGCACAAAACTAACAACTACACTGTGTCTAAACTCGTGCATGCACACAGAAAAACCCCAACAGTGGCGGCGGTGCTTTGAAACAGGTGGCTTTACCCAGTCAGAGCCTGTTGGGGAGGAGGATGATCGGGTACAGATTTTCTCTCCAAGTCGGGCCTGGACAATTACTTGTACTGTCTGGAATAGAAAGGAAAAGATATACACTCATGTTTTGAGCTCAATAGAACCCTCAGTTAAGAACCTGAGCTAGACAAATTCCAAGGGAAAAAAAAATAAATTAAAGGTCTGACCAGGATGTATAGAAATAGTTTACTATGTTGATGTTCAGGTATAGTCAATTGACGTTTATTGTATGTAAGAAATGTATTTCAGACAAAAAAAAACCCAACAAAAAACAAGCTGACCTTTCTTTTTTAATAACATGAAGTGACTATGTCAATTACGTGATCAGGAGTTGCACAGGTTTTGGTAATACTGAAACAAAATGTACAGCTATGTACTCCACCTGGCCACCTAAACCTGTACATTTATACCACAGCCATTGCCAGAGGAGCTACTTCCATCTGTGTACCGACTGAGGCCAAATTTGATAATTACAGATCAACATAATTGAAAAGAACATTCTAGTATTATTGCTTCTGGACAAAGTATAAAAATTTGGGCTGAAAAGAAGGAGTGGAGTCCAACAGAAGATATATCTAACAGCTGGATGGTTAGATATGTTGATAGAAGCCTAAAGCTGACAGAGGTGTGAAGTGCCTATAACTGGTCCTACAGCAGGACACTTCTGGGGGAAGGAAGAGGATTTGAAGGGAAAAACCAGGGGAAAAGCTGTTTTTCTAGTTATTCTCAGGAATCTTCTAAATCTGACATCAGCTTTTCTCACTTTGCTCTTTAGCTAAAGCAAACAAAAGACCCCAAACCCCAACATTTTTACTCTAGCCACAGCAAGTATGGCTTTTCATACACAAAAAAGAAGAGTCCTTTGCCCAGAGGAGAGAAAGTTACCTTTAAAGCAAAAAATTTGATGAACTTGTCCAGGTCCTTCCTGTCCTGGGAACTGAGGTCAGTGTCCATTGCATATGGCAATCTGAAATACAGCACAGGAGTGGGAATGAAGTCTTCCTTCAGCTTTCTGTTATTTCAAAATATTTTGCCATTAGAGGCTGCCTCAAAAGAAACGATAAGCACCAAAGGCCTCTGCCTGTCAAAATTGTGCTAAGAACTTTGAGGGGTAGGTGTGAGGTATAAACGTGGAAAAGGTACTGGAAAAGAAACAACAAAGGGGGCTCACAACTAAAACCGCTCTCCGGTTTTGCTAGTTTAATAAAAAAACCCAAACCAAACAAATAAAAAAAACCCCAACACACACACACACACAAAAAACCAAACCCAAAAAAACCCCAAGCCACCCCAATACCACAGTGACTGCATTCTATATCAAGCTGTCCATTACCCATGACAGACTGTGCTTCAGAAATAATACATCTTCAGTTAGCAGCACTGGTCAAAACCAAGCCAAATTGTTTTCTTCAGTCTAAAATTCTAAACACAGTATTTCAGAAGTATTTCAGCAGATATTGAAATCTATATAATAAAACAATTGTTGGAACAGGCTACACGGTTTCTTTACTGCCAATTATTAATGTTTACAAATATCTGAAGGGTGGGTGTCAAGTAGAAGAGGCCAGTCTCTATTCACTGGTGCTTTGTGATAGTATGAGAGGTAATGGTAGCAAGGTGAAACACAGGAAGCTCCACCTCAGTATGAGGAAAAACTTCGCTGCTGTGAGAGTGCCAGAGCCCTGGAACAGGCTGCCCAGAGAGGTTGTGGAGTCTCCTTCTCTAGAGACTTTCAAGACCTGCCTGGATCTGTGTTCCTGTGTGGCCTGCCCTAGGTAATGCTGCTCTGTCAGGGGGGTTGTACTTGATCTCCAGAGGTCCCATCCACCCCATTCTATGATTCTGTGTTTCCAGAAGAAGGGTGCAGTGCCAGCTTCTGCCTCAGTGTTTTTGACTCATTCTGCAAAATGTAATTTTGTCAGTGCCCAATTGTCAGAAAGTTTCAGCTCAGGTATTTGAAGCAGTTAGTAAGTTTTTTCAATACAATTTGTATACATGCAGTATTTTTAAAAACACTAGCTCAGTGTGTGCTTTGCATCCCATTCATTTTCTGTAGAAAACATTCTAGTTACAGGTTGGCTTCTCTCACATGTCATTCAAGCTTATGCTAGGGCTTTGTTTGCCATAGTGTGGCAATGCTACCATACTTGTCATGGCAATCACTCCAAGGATGATGAAATTTGGGATTCAGATTTTCTCATGGAGAAATTTGTAGGTTTTGCTTCAGACTGAAGACGTGAACCTCCACTGGATGTATCAACCTCCGCTTGATGTCTTGGTATAAACATGTATTTCCCCAAAGCATTTGTTAAAAATACCTTGTTAAAGCAAACAGGGCAATAAATCCTTTGATCTGCAGTAAAGAGGATGTGTCCCTTGGACACCTCCCCAATTATATTTCCTTTAGTACTGTCATTTAGAGGATTAAATGTATCAGAGAAGTGTCTTTCATTCCTTCCCTACCACCTAAGGTGTCTTCCAAAATTGTGAATGCTTTGTTAAAAGGATTGCCTGTACAAGTCAGTATCTTCAGAGTACTGAACATCTTTTTAAGTACATCCATATATCAAGAAACATTATTTTTTTTAATCAACTATTTGTCTTGAATGAAAGGAATTCCTGCCCAAGAAAAATAACCTCATATCATGATTATTTTGTGTTACTGCCGTGGTTCATACATTTTTCCATAGATGCAAAGTTCACGCCTTAGAATTCAAGGTGAGATGTTCTTCTACAGTTCTGATTCCTATTGTCAGTGAAAATTCCACCGATAATGGGACTAACGTGCCCTTTCTTTGGGTGGGGAGACATATTTGTGTTTCACTAGAAATGTTTGGTTAACAGAAGCACAAGAAACTAAACCACAAAATCTAAAAAGGGAAGTTTAAATGTATTTTTTATAGGAGCGGATCTGTAATAAAAACAATAAAATCCAGTGTTTAAGCTTTATAGAAATAATTTAATGACCAGCTGCAGCAATAAACACCTTTCCGTTTTGATTGGGTCTTAACTCCTCCATCCAGTTATTAATTGCTCCTTGAAAGACAAACACATTACATTATACCTTAAGGATAACATCCTGTTTTAAAGATTCCACTAGTATGGTTTAAATGTTTTTGAACCTGTTCAGACTTTAAAAGGATATTTCAAGGATCCTCCATTTATAATTACTTCTTGCAAATATTCAGGACCAAGGCACTAACTGCCCAGTATTTCCTTTCTCCTATTCAGCTTTGGCCTTGCCTGCATTTGTATTCCATTTACATACAGTACTGTAATATTGTGGTGTCACAACTTGTTTTCATTGGAAACACCATGGAAAGTACAGGATGAAGACTGTTCTTCATTTAAATTGTGGGAAAAATTAGAACTTTATTGAAATTCTGTAACTGGTTCCTATGCAGGATGGAGCATGCATTAATGTATTATTAGTAAAGCCATACTTATTGCAGATAACAGAACAGCCACTGAGACAGCGATTTTTTTTGTCTATAAACTAGATTTTATCTGATGATCTAAGAGGGGAATAATGATAACAAAAATCTGTAATTCGTCCACTTTTCTTCTTACACAATTAGGCTTCCTTTCTCGAGGAAGCCTGAAAAGGGGACTGCATATGACACTAACATCAAGGAATCTGTGCTACAACAAAGGTTGTATCTGTATCAGAAGTATGAACTTAATTTTTTTTTTTTAATTCTATTTTATTTCATTTTTTGTTGTGACTTCCATTGGAGGACGTTACCTTGGGTTCTGTTACAGAATCGCAGAAGGGTTGAGGTTGGACGGGACCGCTCCTGTGCTCAAGCAGGGTCACCTAGAGCTGGTTTCCCAGGATAATGTCCAGCTGGCTTTTGAACATGTCAAGGTGGGAGATTCCACAACCAGTTCCAGTGCTTAGTCACCCTCACAGTAGAAGTATTTTTTCCTGGTTTTCACACAGCACCTCCTGTTTGTGCTTGTTGCCTCTTGTCCTGTCACTGGGCACCTGTAGAAAGACTGTCTCTCTCCTCTTTACACTCTCTCTTCAGATCTTTATATGCTTTGATAAAATTCCCTCTAAGACATCTTTTCTCCAGGCTAAACAGTTGCAGCACTCTCAGCCTTTTCTCATATGAGAGTTACTTCTGTCCGTTAATCATTTTAATGATCCTTTGCTGGCCTGTCTCTAGTAGCTCCTTATCAAGCTTGTACTGGAGATTTTTAT
The DNA here is from genome assembly GCA_025331215.1 of Actenoides lindsayi. Taxonomy (NCBI): domain Eukaryota; kingdom Metazoa; phylum Chordata; class Aves; order Coraciiformes; family Alcedinidae; genus Actenoides; species Actenoides lindsayi. Next base: position 10,728 of record WTSP01013195.1, on the reverse strand, counting down.
TTTAATTTGGATTGAAACATTTGTTCTGGGATGATGTCTTTTATGAAAAAATCAGCACAATCTAGCAGAATCTAGCTGGTGACCTGTAGCAAGCAGTGTTCCCCAGGGGTCAGTACTCGGTCCGGTTTTACTCAACATCTTCACCAATGACCTGGATGAAGGGATAGAGTGTACCCTCCACAAGTTTGCTGATGATATGAAACCGGGAGGAGTGGCTGATACACCAGAAGGCTGTGCCACCAGCATCTGGACAGACTGGAGAGCTGGGCAAAAGGGAACCAAATGAAGTTCAACGAGGGCAAATGTAGAGTCCATATCATTCTATGATTCTTCCTTTAGTTGCTTCTCTGATGAGCCCTTTCAGAGAAACAATAGATTCTTGTATGGGAACCAGGGCAGAGGCAAGTTCAGGACTGTTTCTTCCTGTTAGTCATCTGTGGCACTGAATACTGTTGATAAGATGTGTCAATGGTTAACACACATTCCTTTGCTAAGCTGATACTCTTTGCTTGCTGTGTTTTCCCATAGCCACCTGAGAGCCCAGAGTTGAGTGGAATTTGATAGAAATGTTTAGGAAAAATGAAGCAATAATATCAAGATCCAAAGCAGCTGGGTGACAGCATCCTACTGGAAGGGAAATGTGCCTATTGTAACACCTCTAAAGAAATCTTGAGCTTAACATGGAATCACAGAACGTTAGGGTTTGGAAGGGACCTTGAAAGATCATCTAGTCCAACCCCCCTGCCAGAGCAGGATCACCTAGATCAGGTCACACAGGAATGTGTCCAGGCAGGTTTTGAATGTCTCCAGAGAAGGAGACTCTACAACCTCTCTGGGCAGAAGGGTAATGTTTTAAGGGTAGTGTTTGGTCACCTTTCAGTCCAGGGAAGCTGGGTATAGTCACCTTGGCCACTGGGAGAAATAGGTCAGGCTGAGATAAATCTCTACTTACTTCATGATCTGAAAGGAAAGACTTGATGATCCTGAGTGAAATCAACCATGTTAAGACTTGTATGGTATATGGTAAAGGTCATGTCACATGAAAATCAGATTCTTTATGCCTTGAAGTACAAGATTTTTAGAGCCAAATATCTAGATCTGCCAGGCTGAATAATTTTTATCATTGGACTTAAAAAAACATGTGTACACTTACAGTTGTTAGCACTCACTAACATAGGTGTTGTGATTTGTCTGCTTTATCAGGAAGAGCCAGTTAGGCAATACAAACGTGAATTGAGGTGTTTGATTAGAGTGGTCATTTAGGTGTTCAAACAGGAAAGCCTCAGTCAAACGTGTAAATGAGGCACCAAAGTGTTTCTTGTGATTCTCCTGGACTTGGTGACATATCTGGCCTAATTTGCGTCAAGCAGTACAGTGGCAAACTACTCAGTTTTAGTACTTCTCAAGGGAATAGCTGTCAGATATTCAGCTACTTCTTAAAAGTACAAACCTCTTGTTATTAGCAGCTGTTTATTGGTTCCCATCGCAAGTGCAACATTAATTGGGATTTCTGAAATAGGGGGTGCAGTGTGAAACATTCAGTTAAAGCAGTAGAAAAGAAAGGGTTAAAATAGGTTTTTCATGCTCTGGTTTGATCACTGCTAAAGTTCATGTGTTAGATCCTCGATCTTTGGCAACATAATTTCTTTTGCAGACTCTTCCTTGAAATTGTTTTCTGTTTCTGTTTGATTTTTATCATTTTTTATCATTTTTTTATTTCCCATTTCAATGTGGTCACAACATTAAAAATCAGCTGGTTTCAAATTTTAAAAAAAAAAAAGTAGTAGTAATTGAGGCCTGTTTTAGAATTTCAATCATTACAGTGAAGCTTTTAGATTTAAGAAGTGCATGTTTATGTATGCCATTAGTATCTGGATCCTTGTTATGATTCTTCTCTTCGGTGCTAGTTTTGGTTTTTTTGCCTGATGCTCTTTGGACAGGATATCCAGAGCTATAGATTGTTGATAAAATGCTTTTTAGGTTGAGTATTTCAGTAGTTCTAATTGCTATAGACATGTCTGAATTTGCATCCGTCGATTATTTCTGTAGGAGGCAATAGTGGAATCATTCACTTACTAGTATGTGACGATAGGGTGCAAAAATAATTGTAGCTTTTGAACTGATATGGAAAAACCACTGAAAATAAAATAATTTTTTTAAGTAGTGCACAGGAAAGATATTGAGAGCAGCCAATTCAGAGAGCTTTCAGAATAGCTTCTATTTGTCCAGTTCAATATCAGCAGCCGCAATATATAATGTAAACGTGACAGGCCTGAATGTGAGCCAGCCAGTTGGCTACCCCCAAAGTAGCTGGTGAAGAACTAGACCAGCCCCTGAGCTTTCCCAGGAATTCTCAGGAGGCTAAGAGGAAGGGGGAAAAAAAAAAAATAAAAGAAATCATCATCTTGCAGTCCCCAGCTTCTGGGGAAGGTTGGGGGGCAGGAAAAAACCCCACATATCTGAAGATGTTTTCTGACTTTGTCCATGACTGTGGGTGTCCTTTTCCCTCTGCTATTTATTTACATTCAGTTAAAACTCAGATGTAGCCTAGGACGTGGGCCAGTTACTGCTGTATTGGAGAATACTATTAGTCCATCTGATGGTTTAGAGGAAGACAACCCCCTCTCCTCTTTCATTCCCTTCACAACGCACCTGGCCAGTTGTGCAACACTAACCAATGAACAGCTGCTAACAATGAGGAAATTGTGCTCATAAGAAGTAGCTCAGGATCTGATGGTTATTCTCTGGGGAGAAATTGAAGCACTAGGGACTTGTTTCTTGCCAGGATGCTTTTTTTTTTTTTTTTTTCTTTTTTTGCCTTCCCCCTCCCCCCCGACACACACACTTGAAAAAGTTGTCTCTGTGTTGAATTAAATACTTTTATCTTCTCTGTTTATGACTTTGTGGAGCTGGTTTCTTTAGAGGGACTCCATTTCCCCATCATTTCCTCTTCACCTCCCCCTTTTCCCTCTCCTGCTGCTGCTCCCTCCTCCCTCCCCACCCGCCACCCCGATCCATCTGGGAGGATTAAGGATTTTACAGCTGAGAAATAGCCAGGCATTGAAATAGCTATTTATAGTATAATTGGTAACTTTTACTAGCAGTAATGTTTGTCAGCATTGATGTTATCAATATATGCGTAGGTGAGTATGCAGATGTGAATTAGCATATGGGGTACATCTTGCAGAGAGCGTGTGCATGTAGCAAGTACCTAGTATATCTTCTGAAGACATTCCTATTTACTGAGTATCCTTCCTTCAAGCATCTTGTAGTACTTAAAAAAAACAACCAAACAACAAAAAAAAAACGAACCACCAAAAAAACCCAACACAAAACCAAACAGGATATGAAAATTTGGTGCCAAAAAGGCAAGTCTTTAGTCATGATTGAAAGTTAGCTAATAACATAAAGAACTCCCATATATGAAGGGAAATCTGTTCCTTGGGCTTAAGAAAATAAGCAGAAACATCTATACTCTGATGTTGTTCTAAGTTGAGAAAGTCTGCCATCCTTCACAGCCTGAGTTAGGCATATGCCTCTGGGAGAGCAGTCAGAGAAATTCATATAAATAATGAATGCAGTGAATCTTTTTCTTCTGTAACTATGAAATGCTTGCATTGAGTCATGTCTTCAGTCTGGTAAAATCCTTTAGGTATAAACAAATTCAATTCAGAGGGGCTAGACGGGAGTTTCTGAAGTAAGTAACAGTACTTATACTGCTCTGTGTAAAAGTTGCTTGCTTGGTTCTTTTTTTTTAACAACTTCAGTTAATTCAAATGCTATCAAGGGACATACAGCAATCACTGTTAATTTACAAACTCATTATTTTAGTACATATTTCTGTATAGGCCTTCCTGTTTCATCATGAGAACTATCCAACTGGAATACTCTGTCACAGTTTTATTTCTCATGTTAAAAAAAAATCCCTACCAACTCATTACACTTCCATACTGGCATAAGAAAGCTAAAACTGTTTCTGGCTTGCAAGTATGTCTGTTGTAATACAAACAAATGTGTATGCTGTTCTGTATGAAAATATACAAAAAAAGATCATCTTCAAAAATCTGCTATAGTTGAAAGTTTTCATAAGTGGATAGAAAACAAGTGCTCAGTAGCAGGCATGATTCATCAATCTATTTAGCAATGGTCACGGTATTTAGTAGAAAATCTACTAGAATTGCTTTATGTACAGCTTATTTTCTTTGTTCTTCATCTTGACAAAGCTTACAGACCTCATCCAACAGAAAGCTTAAAAAAAAATTAAGTAAAATTACCTCTCTCATTTCTTCCTCATTGTAGAATGAGGTAAAAGTACTTGGACTGATGCTTTGTATCTAGTCACAGGGGCACCATTAAATGGAAGTCAACTGAGTGGGCAGTATTTGCCTGAAGGCCTTGATGTTGTGCTTACAGGCTGGATTTCAGTGAATTTGTTTATCCCTGTGGCTTGTGAACCTGTAAGTAGCCAGACCTGAAATAACTGTGAACACTTTACTCAGAAACTTGCATGGATTCTGACATTTGTAGTCATAATTATGGCCACCAGAGTACAATATGTGCAAATGTTCCTTACAAAAAGAACACCTCCAGCTGCCTTCAAAAGTGGAATTTCTGAGCAGATCATCAGAATCCATGAGTATCTTCCTGTGACCAGGGAAGCAAGAACTAAAACCTTAAAACAAGCATCCTAAACCTCTCTCTGTTGACGTGGTTTGGGCCAATCGCAGAGAAAGCATGTGAAGCCTTGAGGAAGTTCTGGCCTATCACATAGCTGATGAAAAGTAATGAAGACCATCTGGCCTTCATAATAACTGAAATCATCTATGCCAGCTTCAGAGAAGCCAGCATTCCATCATTCCTAAGCATGCAATAGTGTAGCCAGTTGGGAGAAACATGCATTTCATGCCAATGCCCTCATAAATTATACCCATGCTTCTTCCTATCTTGTGTTCTGTCTTTTTTGTTTTAGCAAGATCACAGAGTAGTTGATGGCAACTCATTCTCTGTAGTACCTTGATTCTCTTAGAACATGTATATCATGAGGTGACAGAAATGATGTAAGCTCCAGATGAAATACAAATGTTCAAGTTCTTGTTGCTAGATTTCGCTACAGCCTTTGACAGATTTAAATACGTAGTGCTTGTACAGCCTATGCAAGGTAGAAGTACAATGTAAACTCATTCCTTTGGGAGGTATAACACAGCATTTCAAAGGCTATGCCCTTTACCTCACCTGGATATCTTTTTTTCCTCTTTGTTATCCAGGACTTCCTAGAACAGCTGAGCTCCACATAAATGGTGCTGTACAGTTCAAGCTTGCAGTGGGAGTTAGACACAATGTATTTTCGTTTAAATATTATTTACAATTCATACATATTATCATTAATAATGATTTAAAGACATTTTATAAATTCCAGACTAGGTTATTCCATTGGTTATAAAGGTGCACATGTAGTCTAACTCCACTGAGATAGGTAGAAATCCTTTGGAATTCATGTCAAAATTCAGTCTGCAAATACCATAGAGGCAAATGCAGCTGTTATTTTTATACTGATAATGCTAGTACATTATATGACCTTATCTGTTTCCTGATATATACTACTTTTTTTTTCACAATGATTTTATATTCCTCACCAAAAACTGGGAAAGGCTTTTTTTTCGCCCTGTCCCAGCAGAGCAAAAAACATTTTAATGAAAAAGGGAGAAAGTAGCTGTGAAAAACTTGAGTAAGAGAGGTTTCTCACAAAACGAACCACTGTTTAAACAAGTTTTAGGCACTTTTGGAGGCATGACATGGTTAGCATTCATTCTGAAGGATTAATTTTAGGATAGTAATTATTTGACAAACATTTGTTAATTTTTGAAGTTTTTTTGCATGGAGAATGGGAATAATTTAGTCTTATCAAATGTCAGCCAGCCCTCCCTTCGCATAAGTCATGATTTTCTTGTTGATGTGGTGTTTTTCAATTGTAAGCTATCTTTTTGTCTTCAGCATTGCCACTTGCAAATTTTTCTACTTCATGTTTCGTTCCTATTACTGTTCGGTTACTGTACTAGACTTCTGATCTTAATTTCCTCAAGGGCTCTTATTAAATATATATTAGGGTTGGACATATTTTATTATGCCCTGTAAAGTCACCTTTACATATGCAAGCTCACGAGTCATCATTGTTCATGCAGTTAGACCCACTGAAGTCAAGGAGACCACTTATATCAATAGAGGCATGCAAAATCAACCCTCAAACATCCCAAGGTATGAAATTTAATCTTGTTAGCACAAATCTGTTTTGGGACTTTATGAGAGAACTTCCATGCATCTGTTTAATCCCTGGAGCTTTTACATCATTTCTCTGAATTAAGTTAATATGATCCACACTTACCCTGCCCCCAAGTCTTTTGAATCATGGGATAGTTTAGGATTTTACTTACAATACATTTAAAAGATCAATCCACAGCAAATCTCCTGAAAGAAGTACATTGTACAGTATATTTCAGAGTATTTTGGAAAAAAAACCCCAGCAAACCACACCTATTTGGGTTTCATTATTAGAACAACCTGGTAAACTGGTCTTTTCCAGAAATGGATGACTTTCAAAAAGAAACAAGAACACAGCACTTCTTTTGAAAGAGCCGTAGTTTTGCAATTCAAAACTTTGGTTCCTTCAGTTGAGGACTTGGTTTCAGCATTCCTCAGTTATAATAAATTATCGAGGTAAAGTCTTTAATATTACCATGGTTTTGAGAAGTTTTGGCCTTTGTGGAAGATGGCAGACCACAAAGTAGGCTGTTTATTTGGACAGAGATTTTGAAAACCCAAACTGTACAGATTACCTTCTCAGTAGGGGTGTAGGCACTTCAGTGACTGTTGAATTTGTTAGAGACCTGAACACTTGGAGATCCATCATCCCTGAAAAATTCAGACTGTGGAGAAATTAGGGTAAAAGTCTTTATGCTTTCATTTAAGGCAATTTGAAGTAAGTGTAATTAAACATGTAATACTTAGTTTACTTGAAGCAATGCAACTTCTGGGATCAGTGTCAGGGTCTGACTTCTAGCCCTGTTGATGTTTAAGGTAAAATTTCTATTGACTTTTTACTCAATGGACTTTATTTTTAGTCACTTGAAGTTTGCATCATTTTAAAATGCAGTTAAGTAAAACACTTGCCTAAAATAAATATTACCTTGCAGTACTGGGAACAAAGTACAACTTTGTTTTGTTACTGCATCAGAACTAAAGGTGGAAAATAGCTTGTCTGTCTTGTTCCATAGTCCCACCTATCAACATCAACAGATGTTAAACTGGTGTGTTATGCATGCATGCTATATTCTTATCAGCGATCAAGCAATACTGTCTGTAAAGTAGAAGCTAAGATGTACTCCATATAGAAACCAAATGTATCCATATGGCTACGCAACTTAAGAGCAGGGCAAGACCAATCATCCAAAAATTGCACCACCACCACCACCAAAAGAAAACCCTTCTGAAATACTTTGAGAGTCTGTAGAGCAATGGTCAAGTCACAATTAATTTTTTTTAAAAATCAAGTACAGCAGAAAAACAAAACCACCACACACTGCTAATGAAAGGCTTAAAACCCCTCCCTTTTCTGTGAAGGCAGAATTACTGATACTGGTGGAAGGACAGAATACCCGATGTTTGTACTAAATGTTATCAAGTGATGCAATCATGCACTCACAATCTTTTATTTGTCGCTGCAGACAATCAGGATTCATCTTATTACTACTTCCCCTTGAGGTCCATTTCAGCCCAGCATTTGCTCTGCATTTTAATTCGGGTGCAGGTTAAGGAGTGAGCCATCACTGAGCAGGTTGGAGATACCAATCTGGCAACAGTTTACCTCATTTCTCATTATTCTCCTGTCATTTTGTTATGATGTGTGTTTAAGAACATCCAGCTTTTATTTGCAGGAAAACCATTTCCTCATGCAAAGAAGAACATGCAGACCTGATTTATTTCTCATTTCAGCTGCAAATCTGTTGATTTTTGCTTAGAAGAGTTAATGTCTGTGTTGGTTTTTTTTCCTATCTGTATTACAGGCCAGACTGTGACTGGCATTCACAGCAGTACACAAGAAATGAAGGGAGGGCTGGGAGAGAGAAGAGAGTTTTCTTCATTTTTAACACCATGTATGGGATCCAGCTGTTAAGTTTAGTCCTTGCAGCTTGTACATACTCCTTCAGAGGGAAGTATTCACTGTACTTCCCTATTCCTTTTTATGTCAGTCAATCTCCATTTAACCGAATAATAATGTGTACTGTGGTTGCTTATTGTAGCAGAGGATCAGATTTAATCATGTAGAAGTCCCTTCCCTCTGTTCTGTTGAAAAGCCTTTTTTTTTATTTTCTTTCCCTAAGATAGTGACATGTGCTGAGAAAACTCTTCTGCTTTCTATAACCAACATGCTCACCTACAGAAATATTCACTGCTTTTACATGATGTAGTAAGCACTCTTGCTTGTTCTCTCTTCTTTCAGCCTCCATCGGATGTGCTGGTTTTAGGCTTCTTAGGTTTCACAGTGGGAGAGTGGGTTCTTGAGTGCTCATTCCCAGATGCAGACTTCTTGACCATAAAATTCCTGTGCTCACTGGTGGCTGTTGGTATTTTTCAGGGAAATGAAAAAGTGTTCTCAATTAATTCCTCATGAGCAAAGTTTGTGCAACAGGGGTTACCATCAGCGCATATCCATCTACTGGACTTTCCAGTAGTAGGAACTCACCTTTAGAAATGGTCTTTGCAGGGCAAAATGGGATTGCTTTTAAAGGAGATCATAGGGAATTTTGCACTGCCTAGTTGTGTTGATAGAGGATTCAGATTTATTTTATTATTTTTTTTTATCTAGAGAATACTGAGTTTTTAAATTTTTTTTAAGCCTATAATTGCATAACGTCTGTGTCTGTAAATGTTGTGGTTTGCTTAATACGTTCATGTTTCCTATTTGGTCTTTGGGATTACAAGACTTTCCAGTCTTGAATTGCACAGAAACTTTTACTGGGGTACCAACGTTAAATTGTTGATATAAAGACCATGTTGTACAGTATGATTGTTTTAGCCATATGGGCAGAGCAAGCAAGTAATGTCAAAAAATTCTATTAACCAATAGAGACATTAAAGTTCTAGCTGTGTTATATTTCTCCTGATCTGTAGACACTGGAAGCTTGTATATGTGGGCTGTGCCTGAAGAGTAAGACAATGGAGCTGGTGTGGATAAAAGAAGGGAGTAAATTTATTTTTTTTTATTATTATTTTTACTCCGTGGTCTCCTTGTGTTAGCGATGTGATAGGGAAGTTTCATACAGTACTGCTTAAAGATGCTACAAGTGGTTGTAGGAGGCCAAATGAAGTCATTAATGCTATGGAGCAGTACCGGGTCAGTCAGCAATACAACCAGAGCATGTATTAACACAGCATTTAACTCTTTAATAAATCAACATAGGAACCTGGGAAAACTAACTGGGTCTTGTCCTCTCAGATGTCAAGATAGATAATTTCTGCATCATCTGGTGTAGGCCACCTCTATGCTATTAGAAATATCCAGGCTAGGCTTTGTGAAAGGCTATGGTTCCCTTTTGCAATGTGGATTTGCTCACAGTTTATAGTTTCAGGTAACTAAATGTCCCATCTCTTCAGTCTGCAGGGTTTACTGCTTGGGTTCTTACATGGATGTATCTCCCACTATTCCCCAAAACTCTTCAGAAGTGGAAACTTGTCTGGATTATCTGTTTCAAAGAATGGTCTGAAATTCCTCCCTTAGCTATTGTTTACTTCTTGGAGAAAAGCTTGATTTCCAGCTGTTGGGAATGCTATACTTGCCATAAAGATAATCTGAGTGGATAGGATTAGTTTCTACAAGTCTTTTTAGAAACATAAACATGCAAAAAGGAAGGAGGCAAATTTATTTCTGTGACAAAAGAATTAAGTCAAATGTCTGCTAACATTTTATAGCAATGGGATTTGTTACACCTTAGAGTGTTTGTGGTTTCAGCCCTCCTTAGTGTTTGAACCTGACCAGATTTCTTATGTTTCTACACTGAACAATACTTTATCTTCATTTTTTTAACAGAGATAGACCTAAACCAAAGCTGTAGTGTCCACCATTTCCTAACTGCATTTTTTTTCAGAAACCATATCTCAACCTGAATTTTATAAATGTCCTTATCTCCTAAAGTTGTACTGTTTATGCAGTACCTGGATTTTATTAGTTGTCTCCTGTAGTCTGTCAAATCTAATAACTTTTTCGCTGCTCCCTCTGTTGTTATACTTCTGATTTATATATGTCAAGGACACTGGGGTTTTGTCACAGTTTCAGTAAACAAAGGAAAATTGCTGAGAGTTGAAATGCAGTGGATGACAGATCTGAATCCAAGTAAGCCATTTTTGTACACTCAGAGGGATTTTCTTTCATTCAAGGCTAGTGGGGCAGCATGTTAGCTCTCCATAGGTGGAATTTTTGGAAGCTTCTGAAATCGGCCCTTGCTTTGACAAAGCAACACACATGAGATGAGTTTGAAAACAAGCAATAAATAGATATGGTACATGCTACTAGGTATGGCAAAATCTTGGGCTATTTTTCCAGAATCTGACAGGAGGCAGGCAGGCCAGGAGACTGGTAGGACAACACCGTTCTGTCAGTTTTTTGGCTTTCCTGATTGTTACATCTCATTTAGGATTAATTTTATATTTTTTTATAGTAGTTTCAGTGCTGTTCAA
>WTSP01013194.1:56743-68617 GCA_025331215.1 Actenoides lindsayi | reverse complement strand
TTGTTTTAAAAAGGTGTAATTAAACCGGACAGATTTTGGATAATGGTTAAAAATTTAATGGAACAAGCTTTGGTTAGAGGTTGGGGGAAATTAAAAAAAAAAAAAAAAAAAGAAATAAAAGCCGGTCTCCCCTTTTCATTCTGCTCCCTCTGGTCCTGGTATTTAGCATTTTTCCAGCCATTTTCGCGGTGGAAAATTAAAAGCCTAACCCGAAGGAGGAGGCTGGCGGCCGGTGTCTCCTTCTGCCGGGGGATGCCCTAGGCAGCGGTGTGTCAGTAGGTGGCAGCGGAGACCTTGCAGAAGGCGGCGGCTCCGCGCTCCGGGGCGTCCCGAACCCCGCCGGCGGCTGCCGGGCTCCCAGTGCCGGGCGGAGGGAGAGCACGGCGGCCCAGGATGCCTTCGCGACTCGCTGTAGCATAACCGGCTTGAGCACGAGTTTTCCCGGATCCGGCACAGCCCCTCGTACGACCTTTGTTAACATCCATTAGTCATTCCCACCCGGGACGCCGCCAGTGCTGTCTAACTGCTCTGCACAGTCACTGCACAGAAGCAGCATCTCTCTTAGGAGAAGCTCTGGGCTCAAAGGGTACCCAAGAGCACGGATGCACAGGAAAGGTGTATACGCCCAGACCTGAAGATGCCCTTGCTCAGCAGAAACAGCACGGTTAAGCAGGGCAAACAAACACCTGCAAGGCAATGGAGTCATCCTAGTGTGACACAGGGCATGTTTTGGCTTCCAAAGTTGTTATTGATAGTCAAGTACAAAAACCGAGCTCCCTTTGTGCACAGAGCAAAAGATGATGGGTCAAGACCTCAGTCAAAAACCACAGCGTATCTCCTGAGCTTGCACTTAACTTCCTTTTGTCCGTAAAACTGATCCTGAGCACACAAGACAGAGAAATCCCTGGGACATAATAAACATGAAGTCCTGGGATACTATTTCTATGTGATTCTTTTTCAAGAGGGGGCACGTGCTTTAAAAGGCAAAACAACACCCCTCTCTCCCTCCAAAAGAAAACGCTGTGCTGCTGTCAGGCACTCGGAAGGTATAAATCAGCACATTTCAGTGGAACTCTGGTAATTTACAGTAACAATATCCATAGTACCAGGTCAGGGTGTTGCTTAAGATGATGGCAAAAATGTCTATCACCCCATCATTTATATATACTAATACAACAATCCATATCAAGCTGTCTCAAAGAAAGCCCCTACAAGATTTTGTGTTCTGATCAGAAAAGAATTCTTTTAAGCCGTATTAAAAACTTTGTGTTTCTAATTCAAATCAGGTAACAGGTCCCACTGCACCTACGAGCCGAAAGGAAAATCGTTTATGTGGATGTGCATGGCGTGCGCTGGGCTGGATCTCATGTACCTCTGAATCAGTTTTATGCCCTTGGAGCACAGAGAGAGACGGTTCTCTGTGTGTCACTGCAGGTCAGACATTGCTGCCTGCTCCCAGCCAAGAGGCGCTGCGTGGCCAAATCTCAGTATGATACAGCATGTTCCTGGAAGCCTTCGAAAGGAGCAGCAGGATGTGAGTCAGTACGCCGTGGCGAGAGGCGGGATGGCGGCGGAGGCCGGGAGGGAGCAGGTATGCCTTTGACTCAGCCAGGGTGCCTGTCTTCCCACCTCCCCCTTCCTGCAGAGCTGCACTTGCACATGGATTTGCCTGCGCCTTCCTCTCTCCTCCCTCACCCCTCCACCTCAGAAATGACACCTGCCTGTTTGAAAGTATAATTACCTGGGCGAGCTACCTTCTGTAAGTGATTTTTTTTTTCCCAAGCCACGGTCAGGGGAGACAAAGGAGTCAGCACTCAATACCGAGTAGCTAATTAGCCACTATGTATGTCAGTGAAAATCCCCCCATCCTCCGCATAGTGAGATGAATTGCGAAATAACCATGGCTGTGGCCAGACTTTTTTTCTCAAGTTGCAAAAATTTCTGTCAGTCGTACGCAACAAACCCCTAAAGTCGCATAGCATCGCGCTTTGCAATTCCTCCACCATCCTGGCAAGCACTTTAAAAGCAGCAACTGGCAGAAGACGTGGGGTGAATGAAAGCTGGGATTAGTTTACTGGTGTCAAACTCGGAGGCAGACACGGAGACAGTCATATCCTTAACTGCTTTAAAAGGCTTTTCTGAGTCTGGGATTTCTCTGTCCGTCTGTCCCCCCTCCCCGCCCTGGTCTGGTTTGCTAATCTTTCCAAAAGGAAACAGTTTTTATAGTGTGACTTGCTCTTCTTTTTGAGTGTAAGGCAGGAACGGTCTTGATGAGACTTGTTCATTCAGAGAGGTGTCTTGCTTAATAGAGGAAATGGACTGAGCACAGAAATACTCTGTTGTAGTTTTTGCTCAGGAGAAAGATACCGCCTGCCTAAAAAATTCGATTCAGTCTTTCCTCTTTCCCCCCTTTGCCAACATCTCTTACGTGCCTGTCTCTACCTCTTCTTCCCACCTGCTTTCTTGCACTACCTCCTAGCCCCAGTAGCTTCAGGTGAAGGTGTGAGAGACACAAGGGATCATGATATGATCCTGCATGGATCTGACCTTGTCCTTCTCTGAGAGTCACATCTGAAATGACTCCATCTCTTTCCCTCCCTTGAGACCCAGCAAATCCTCAGCCTACTGCAGCACCATGAAAAGGTGTGTCATCTCCCAGCAGCTGAAAGAATTAGTCAGTAGCTTAAATAAGGGGGACTTTCCAAAGGACAAGTTCATCACTGGCAGTGGCAGCAGCCGCACAAGGCTGGTATTCTCATACCTCTCAGCGCTGGAACATGAGGAGCTGGAAAATTACAGAGCAAACTGTAAAATTCCACCAGCAGCTACTTCACCCTGCAGGGTGGTTTCCCTTCGTGTGCCAGGCTGTGGAAACCGCTGTCACACCACAGAGCCACCTCCCAGCACAACAGCTGGGAGACCTGCAGGTTTCACAGAGGTGGGTACAAGCTCTGATTTGGCCCCAGGGAAAGTTCTTCAAAGCCTTCTAATTTCCAGTGGAAATTTATAGGAGATGAGCATTCACTCCTCTCTGTGGCCTTGAAAAGCCCCTTTTAGATTGCTAACAGGTGACAGGACTTATTCTGGTTGAGAATAACAGTGACAGATATGTTGCATGTCTGGAAATTTTTCAGTTGAGGGGCTGGGGGGCAGAAGAACCACTCAAATCCTCAGCTCTTCTCTGGAAGAGAGATCTTTGGCAGCGACCTCCTGCCTCAATGTTTGCTTTCATTTTATTTCAATATTACTGTGGTTTTGTGGAGTGTTGCAAAGGCTAGAGAAGTTCTAGAGGCATTTGAGCCTCTAAAAAAATCTCCTGTGGGATAGAAGAATGAGAGTTTCTCCACACTGAGGCATCAGACGCTTAAAAATAAAGAAGAAAAATATCAGGCTCAGGCAGAAACCTTTCAAAAAACAGTTTCTGGGGATGTTTGTTCTAGCTGCAGTGTTTAGAGTTGATGCAGAACTTCCCAAAGGTGCTGCATAGACATAGAGGAAGGTATCAGCCCCTGAGAAGGATGGAGCATGTAGTAAAGACCATGGAAAATCTCAAAGAGTGGTGTGATTAGGTGCTGGGGTGCATAGCACCATTTTCACTGTTCATTCAGTACTTTGCATTCAGTTTCTATGCATCATCTGGCCCTGACTCATCTTCTGTGTTAACTCGTTTCCTTTCAGCGCTGTGCTAGAAAGAGTCTTTGAGGACAAAAATGATGCAAGTCTGCCAGTGTGTTTGAGGATATCAGTCCTCCAGTGCCGAATGTAGTAAAGGACTGGAAGTCTTATAGGAAGATTTTTTGCTAGTTTTTCTTAAGAAATAGACGGATTGGCAGGAAAGAGAAAAAAATGAAAAGAGTGCATCCTAATGGTTTGTTTCAATTTCCTTCACTCTCCATGTCCATCTCAAGAAAGTCAGTGCTCCAATGATAGTAATATACCTGGAGATGATACCCAAGGCAGCAGGACAAAGCACCTCTTCTAGCTGTGCATACCTCAGGGATTGAAGGAGGAGAAGCATGTATTCCTTCGAGGTTAAAGCTGCCTGAATGAGTTGCCTAGACTCGCACAACCATATATGCACAATGTGCCATAAAAAAACAAGTAGCATTTTAGTAATGACCATCGACTGTGGGGTGATTGTCCCCTGAAAAACCTCTCAGGTCTCACTGTTAACTTGGTGCCAGAATCAGGAAGTGCAGACAACTCCAAATACCAAACAGTGAAAACTGATTTCACAATCAATGTGTGTGCTGCCCTAGCAGGTTAGTACATAAGCTGCTCAAATGAAATATAAACCATCTCACCTCCTGAGTAAGCACACTCCTTCTGGGCTGGCGTCACTGCTGCTTTGAAGAACGTGATGGCATTATGGGCAAACTGCAAAGTCGCTGGGTGCCAGTGACATGCAGAAGTTGGAAAGCCAAGTGTTGCATGTTTAGGGATGCGTTGTTCTTTGTCTTTGGAGGTATGAGTCACCCTGGAGGGCTGCAGCTATTTGTTCAAGAGGGAGACTCCATTCCACCACCCGCCCTCCTCTTCCCTCCCACTCTGCATCAATACTGAACCAAAGTAAAATAATTCAACCTTGACCTTCCACTCTTTTGGCTCCCCTGGAGGAGATACGCCTCCAGACTTGATGCCGCTGAAGTGTTCTCCCCTATCTCTAAGTGTCCTGCTAAAGCACAAAATGAAACGGCGAGGAAATCAGGGACAGATACCACATGGATGTCAGCAGCAAGCAGACTTCACCCTTCATCCCACTGTGCCCAATGTGGGAGGTGGCGCAGTGCAGAAAGTCCCGTGGCTGGGGTGGAAGGATGCCAGCACAAGCATGTACATGTGTGTATGCACATGTGTACACACACGTGCACTTGTCTACTGGCTGCATGGCACTGCGGTTTCCTCTAGCTTTAGAGGTGCTAGGGAAGGAGCAAGTTGTGTGCTGCTGCTGGGAGGGTGTATGATCTGCTGCGACCCACACAGGGACTAGGGAGTGGGACCTACTGGGGGAGTTTCTGCTCCCTCGTCCATCTTGGTAAATCTGCACCTAGAAATCACATTATCTGGGAGTCTGTAGGGGAATTGCATGGGGACTGTAATAGCTTCCCCTGACCTGCTGCCACAGTCCATATGACAAATTCTGCTGGACAAGAGAGCACTTCTGTTCTTGTCCCACTTGTTCAGAGCCTCCCCAGCTTCTCCGTTCCTCTGCTCTAGGTCCCAGCTACTGCTCTTCTCTTCGCCTTTCCCTGAACCACACTAGTATGTGATTGTCTCCCAGATAATTAATTCCTTGATCCTCACACTGCCCCCCAAGGAAGGGTAATATTGCAATTCTCATTTTAGCAGACAGAACTGATGCGTGCAGAAGGCAAGGCTCCAGTTCAGCAGAGCACTTAGGGCACAGAGCTTGGTACTTGGCTGAGTCAGAGCCCATGCGAATTACCTGATGTCACCCCGGCAGGGAAAGTTCACCTGTAAAAACAGCTTGAGGGAGAAGCATACACTTTGTGCTCATTAGCTCACATCCTGAAAGCAGTCTACTTGAAGTGTAGGGATCAGGTGGGGTACGATGCTCACTGAGAAGCAGGTCAATTAGCCTGTCTAGCTACCTTGCTGCTGGTGAAAGCAGCTGCTTTCAGCCTGCCTTGGGCAGATATATTATGCCCTGGAAATGCAGACACAGAACTAAGGTGCTAATTGTGTACAAAGTGTAATGCTATCTCCTAGTGTCCTGGCTCTTGAGAAGGATTCACCCCACCTGAAGTATCTGCAATGTAGGTGTCTACCTCTGAGCTACTTGTCTAGACTCTAGACTTTATTGCCAACACGATAAAACAGACATTTGTGGGGTGCAAGTCATTTCATCCTAAGGAAGACATCTAA
The DNA here is from genome assembly GCA_025331215.1 of Actenoides lindsayi. Taxonomy (NCBI): domain Eukaryota; kingdom Metazoa; phylum Chordata; class Aves; order Coraciiformes; family Alcedinidae; genus Actenoides; species Actenoides lindsayi. The sequence continues at coordinate 62,731 of WTSP01013194.1, read as the reverse complement.
GCCAAGCCAGGCCGGTGAATCACACCTGATGAACAGCTGTTTCTCTCTCCAGTCTCAAAGATACCAGATGACTGTGTCAGATGGAGACATACAAAACACGAATGTCTAAAGTTAGGTGAAATGAATTCCAGCCTGGTTAGACCTCCAAAGTTTCTCTTTCCTGGGTTGGAGCAAGACCAAAGGAAGTGGAGAGATACCTCCTGGGCCAGGATCTGGAGGTCACATTGAGCCATTATTTGGAGACAGAGCATTACCTGCACCTTCTTCTCCAGGGCAATAGTCTCCATGCTGTGGGGGAGGGGATTGCTGATACTCTGGTGCCCAGCTTCAGAGCCATTGCCTGAGCAGGACTCTGTCTTAGGATGTTCAAGAAGACAGTAATGAGTTCATGTCCGAGTGAAACATTTCCTAGCTCTCTGTCTACATTTCAAGACAACGAAATATGAGGCTGAAAGTTCCTTGGGTGGATTATTCCGACTTGAATACCAATGCCATAAAAAAAAAAAACCAACCAAAAAAACACACAGCGTTGGACGAGGAAGTCTCTGCAGAGAGACTCTGGGAGACACAGTGATAAAGGATGACTACAGTGTCACCTCAGCTATCTCACAGGTCGCTCCTGATAATGTGAACTAATTACTCCATATTAAAGTTCTTTAGCCTACAGATAAACAAAAAGTCCTCATCAGTCTCTACTTTTACACTTTCACTGCTCCCTCATCTTTTTCAACATGAAAGTAGTGGAAGAAAAAACTTACTCTCTGGAGCTTACAGTCATTTTATCCACCACAAAACACTGACCTTGATGTGAACTAATTAGGATTGCAATAGATTATTAATACGAGTCGGTAAGGTGGATTTTTGTCAGTATAAAAGAGGCCTTTGAAGATAACAGCCATTTACACTTTCATGATCTCATCCCAAGTGCTCAGAAGAAAGCCTATAAACTAATAAAGTAGAATTCATCCAGGGGCACTCTGCACACACAGTGGAGTATCACCCTCCAAACCCTTATTCAGGATAGCAAATGAAATCTGCTTGGATTCTTTTAAATTCCAACACAAATCAGGATTAAAACAACTTTTGGTAATAAGCAGATCTCTGATGATCTAAAGACACACTGGTTCATTTTATTGACTTAGAGAAAGTCAATGACATATCAAATGCAACCTTCATACTTTAACAACTGAGGTCACCTTGAGAAAAGTGATACTGAGCTCAGTGGTATGAAACCTGTCTCCAGAGTGCAGCTTTGATTTACAAGGTGAAGTAAGGTCTTCCTCATGTGAATATACATTCGTAAAGTCAGTTTGACTTAGAACGATGCATGAATATTTTTTAAAAGGAGGTAACTAAGAATCTGTTGCTCATTATACAAACTAAAACAGACTTGTTGAAAACTCTATTAAATGATCTGCTCCTCTAAACTGTCAAGCTGGTTTTGAGGAGGTCTGCAAATCTGAAATGGAAAATGAGTCAAGCCCAGAAGTATGTGCTGAAAGCCCCAACTCATTGGGTTGTCAGGGGCATTCAGTCCAGAAATACATTTAAAATACCGTTTAAGAAATGCTTTGCTTCCTTTACGAAATCCCTTGGCACATGCTGTGTAGCCAAGGAATGCAGTGTACTGTGGCCATCACCGATTCCACCTGACCCATGGCCCTGGTGGGTGGTAGCAGGACGTCTTCCTTAACTCCCCTCTGAATCAGACAGGCTGGGGGAGTACAGCCAGAGGAAGAAGGATTGAAAGAAAGGAAAAACTCATCTCCTTGTTCAACCCTTTGTTACAGTTGCAGGAGTGCTCCAAAAGGAGCAGGAGTACTCAGAACATGCACTGGATCCAGTTCAGCTTGTGTGTTCACTCTACTGGCCATAGTTAAATGTTATATTGATTGATTTCAGATCAAACTAGAGCTAAATCTGAAGGGCAAAAGATACAGGCAGCATGAGCTTTGAAGTTAAAAGGGCTTCTGTATTTAGTGCTACTAAAGATGCCAAGTAGAAGCTCAGAGAATCAACACACACACACACAGAATCTGTCGCAGGGCTGAAGCCCCTTGGCAGTCCTTCCAAAACAAGGAACCAACAGTGGGGCCCCTAAATAAGCAGGCTCAGGGCTTTGAATGTGCAGGACTCAGCCAGCAGTGCCCTGGATCCACACCCTCCGTTGGGGCAGTCAGGTAGGGGTCTGCCCCAAAAAGGGAGAATATGCCTGTGCCACCCATCAGGGCAGCAGTGCCTGGAGGAGGCCTGGAGGCAGCTTGCCGATGCCTCAACTTCCTTACACACCTCCCTGCCCCTTCTCCTTGAGCTCTTCCTGTGGGGGACCCTGGTCAACCAGGCTGCTTGGAAATGTGCACCGCAGACCCAAATTTAGTGTATCTACATCCCAATCATAATTTCTGGTTTGTGTGTAGGTAGGTGCTACCAGAATGGGTGGAGTAAGGAATGACAGTGTTGAAGGAAAACTGTAATCCAGTATAGAAAAGAAGTGTCAACACATGTCAAATATTGCAAAATGTCCCAGTGTGGAAGAAATAAAGTAATTCCCAGTATTATTCAATAAACAGCTGTTGTGTTGCCAGATTGAAGATTTCTTTCTGGAATAGGAAATGTGTGATGTTTTATAAAAACAAGACTTTTGTTTTGTTTTCTGTATTAAACATCTTTAAAAATTCACCTTTAATATACTAAACATTTCTGAATGGCTTGAACTGTCTATCATGCTATAACCTCTTTTCAAATTGCACCCTGTGACTAACCTGTCTGCTCAGAAGTATTATCTAAAATTATTCTTCTCTGTTAGCAGTTACGAACCTACAAAACACTGACACATCAAAAACTTTTTAGAAACTTAGCTAAACACAGCTAAACTCCACTGAATGTGCTGAACTGAGCAGTTTTAGGCAACTGTGGCATGGAGAGTAAGCTCACAAGTCATCATTATAAGCAAAAGGAACTTTTTCCCATTTAAGAAACTATCTCAAAGCTAAACTTGTGATATGTAAGCGAATACTAAGTAATTATTTAAGTAAGAGTAAGAATAAGACCAAGTAAGTACTTTACACTTAAAGTAAAAATCCAATGTGATGGCAAGATACAAGGTCACTGTAGGTTATAGATTGTTGATTTGGTCAGGGAGAAAACAACTAGCCAAAAACAACTTCAGAAATTGACGTAATTGAAATATTTTCTTATGACTACATTTTCACAATTTTAAAAATTGGCAACATTTTGAAAGAATTCATTTAAATTCAACCAGAAATTATATATTTGCTGTTGCTGTTTTGCATCTGTTGGTATTTTAGGACCTCTAGAGAAACAAAACAAAAACTCCATTTATTTGTGCAGCTCTTTAATCTGTTTAAATTAATATGCCGTATTACTCATTTTTTCCCCAACGTGATCCTAAAATGATTGCTTAGCTGCATTCACATTAGTCTCTCCTGCCAGTGAATTAAATATGAAATGGTTTATTCCCCCATCCTCCAGCAGCTCTTCCCCCATCCTCACATGCTCATTTAGCCAGTCTGAACTTACAGATAAGCTGATGATGAGACACTAGGAGGCAAAACCAGACAATTACCTAGGCAAATGTTTGAAGGATTTGGGCCCTGCGGCAAAAATGCTGTTTACCGAAGACTGAAAGCACCATTTCTACTTAGTACAAGCCAGTGTGTCTGAACTCAGCAGTTCTGGATAGTGGCCACCAGTGGACTCAGAGCAAGGTTTATAGGTGCAAGATAACATCACGCTCCCGTCTGCATTTCATCACCGCAGGGCCTTTTTCTGTATTCTTAAACAAAAGCATGCAAGTACCAACAGAAGTATACTTTACCATCTGCCTTTATATTCACTTCTTACATAGTTAATCATTTATTTAGATGCTGAAGACCACCCTGACAAGGTGCAAGGGTACATCCTTGGCCGGGCTAGTTAGCAGAACAAGGCCAGCTTACATTGGCTGAGGAGCTGTCTTTTAGTCTAATTCTGCACCTTTCAAAACTCTCTGGAGGGTTCAAAACTCACAAGGAGGGTTGCAGTGCCTCATGCTTTCCTTTTTTTCCTTTTACTTGCCTCCTCAAAATGTGTTTTGGGGCAAAGAACAGAGTCTGCAGTAAGAGTCAAGATGAGGAGGAACAAGAACATAACACTGTTGCGTTTCACACCACTTCTCCCACACAGCCCGCCATTTACCCACTCCCATCTGCACAGTCCTGGCAATACAACCAGTGATGACACTGGCAAAAAAGGAGGAGATGAGGCTAGAAAGCGTAGAAAAAGGACATTGGGAAAGCTGTTGAACTGCACAATCAAACTGGACAGGTGGACCCAGTCGCTAACACTACCGCAGAAGTTCTGATGACTCAGGAGGCTCCATTAGCCTTTGCTGATACATAGCGAACAGGTATGTGGGAAGGCCACTCTTCATTTTCAGGCTGTTTCCGTAGTAGGGAGAAAACTCTCACTCCAAGGAGATGCTCAGCCACACGCCTCCTGTCTGATTTGTTGAAAAATTGCTATTAATATAGTAAATGGGAAAAAACCTGCATGGGACAGATCTGCAGCCCCTGTCTCCCTCTGCCACTCTCTCTCGGTGGGAAGAAGGGTGCAACAGAAAGGGCAGGAAAAGGCTCTAAAGCATGACAGTTTTCAGAGGATGTACATTTAAGACATCTGTGCAACAGAACTGGATGAGTGGATGAAGGGAGATCATCAGGGCAAAGACGGGTGATCAAGACAAAGATCAGACTCCTGCCTTCAACTCAGGAGTGAATGATGGCTGGAGACAGGCTGATACTCCACCCAGGCTGAGCTGCTTCAATGCCAGGGAGCAGAGGATCTCAGCCATGCTGGCATCTTAGTCCAGCACCTTTCACAATCTCAGATCTCCAGAAATGTCCCAAAATGCTAGGTAAATGGAACAGGTGTTAGGGACACTGATAAAAAGCTATTAATAGCACTAACTCTGCTGGAGGCAAGCTTCCCAGTAAAAGTGTGACAAACTAGGTGCCTACGTCCCATGCTTAACCCACCAGGCATGGTTTTACAGAGCAAGTTGCTGGAGACCAAGCCTTAGTCCCATTTAACTGCCTGGATTAAGCTATACTTTCCATAAGTACTCCACCGGCTTTGTTTTGTAAATATATTTTCCCATAAAGAAATGAGGGTCATGCTGCATCTAAGCATGGAGAATGTGTCTTGTAAGGATACAGCATTTTCTCAGTCCTCCCTTTATTTTTTTTTCCTTCTTCTTCAAATGTGAAAAATAAGTTGTATGACAGCCTTTGGTGGAGATGTGTGCAACAAGGCCTTCATTGTCTCAGACAGGTGTGAGATTGGAATTGATTCAGTGCCAACAACCCCAGTATCAGAGCCAGCTCTGTGAGCTGAAAACATACACCAACCATCCAGTAATACCACTGCAGCCAGCCAGAGACTCAACAATTTAAGGCTTAACACACACACAACATAAATCAGATGAGGATGTACCAGCCAACCGTCAGCTTCTTGGGCAGATGCCTGCAGACCGTCTGTGAAGATCAGACCTTGCTTGTTTCAGTTATTGGAAACTTTTTTTTTTTTTTCATATAAAGATGAGAGGCTGGGTGGAGCAGCTAGCTCAGACACATTCACGTTTGCCCTATCTTGCCCCAACAGCCCTCCTTTGCTTGCTGTTTGGAGGCAGTCCTTCTTGTAAAGTCACTTTATTCCAAGTGCAGGAGGGAAGGAATTACATCTTGGGGAAATGTTTAATGTACAAATACAAAAATCACATGGACATGCACTCAGTATGCACCACCCTCTTGAAACAAAACTGTTCCCTTTCACAGGAGTTTAGAAGGTGCTGAACATGATCAAACAAGTACAAGAATTAGCACAGCTGATTTTCTTTCTTTCTCTTTTTCTTTCTCTTTTTCTTTCTTTCTTTCTTTCTTTCTTTCTTTCTTTCTTTCTTTCTTTCTTTCTTTCTTTCTTTCTTTCTTT
>WTSP01013194.1:45374-56643 GCA_025331215.1 Actenoides lindsayi | reverse complement strand
CCTTTCCTTTCCTTTCCTTTCCTTTCCTTTCCTTTCCTTTCCTTTCCTTTCCTTTCCTTTCCTTTCCTTTCCCCCATGGATATATTTCCTTTACCTTTCCAGGAATAACTATTTTCACACTCTCCTCTCTCTCTTTAACTTGTCATCTGCTTCAGCCTAGTCCCTCCTCTACATTTGGCCAGTGCTGGTGGCCTCCTGCTCCTCCTCAAAGCTTCGGCATACATGTGGCACCCCACCACCTCAGGCTTGGCCACCTGTGAGTGACCCACAGATGTGCTGGTGATGACAATGGCCTCCCTTGTGCCCAAGGCATCTGGCAAACCCTGTTCCACCTGCTTTCTCCCTGTGCCCCAGCAGCTCAGTTTTAGCTGCCCTTGATCCCAGATGCAAGGTCTTCTCCCTTCTCCAGCTGCTTCAAACTCAAGGAGCACCTCTTGAATTTCATAACACAGACAGGCAGCTCTCATAGACCCTTGCCGAGCGAGTGAAAGGGGGGACCGGAGAGAGGTTCTCTGGGCCAGGGCTGACTCCTCCAGGTTCCAGTCTGGTCCCCTGCCCCATCCACCCATGAGGCTTATCTACTGTCTGAGCGATGGGAGAGGGCTTGCAAGGGTGGAGGCTGTGGAGCGCCATCAGCACAAGAGTCTGGCACAAACCCCCAGGTATGTGCTTAAAAGTTGAAGCAATCTGAAAGAGAGCTTTTCAAAAAAGTATTTACAGAGAAGGGGTAGAAATGACAATACACTAGCAATCCATTTGTATCTAGGTAAGAGTTAGTTGGCAAATCTTGGTTTACATTCACTTGAAGTGGCTCCCTCCCTTTTGTGTGGTTCTTTTTCAAGTTAACACTAGTGTTCACTTTTACATTGTACAGCAGAGCAATAGCACTGTTTTCTGGTGGATACCTTCCCCCATGAACTAATTAATACTGAGTTCAAATTTACAAGTCGTTTTGCATATAAAATTGCTCTTGTATATATAGGTCTCAAGGGTATCAAAGAGACTATTCTTTTCAGCAGTTTTTCACGTGCTTTGCTGCAGAACGAGCATCATTGTTTGGACCTGGGATCTTTAAAATCAAATATATTTTTCGCAACTGTATGCAATGAGAACCAAAATCATCATAAATGATACACTTGCTCAGCTAACTGTAAATCATCACTACACTAATAAAGTGGAGAACTGCTTCTGACAAACGTTGTCTTTCCTACAGGCCAAAGGACATAGCAGCTTGCAGCAGCTTCTCTGCATACTGGAAACTTATCAATGAATGAAACAGTGAATATATAACTTAAAGATTTTTTATTTCATTGTTTTTTGTTGGTAATGATCACCTGAATTTGATCTGCCAGAAGCTAAGGGAACCTAAACTGGCCAGGTCATATCTAAAAACTCAGACAGCTGTGATTATTTAACATTGCAGAGGATGCAAACTACAATGGTTTATATTCTAAAGTGTGCCTAGTGATCCTGTTCCTTTTTTGCCCAATCAGACATACAAAACATCTCTTTTTGCAGATATCTGGGCTCCTTGAAAGTGCCTGGAGTCGAGCATCAAATTCTGGCAGCTTAGAATCACTGATCTTGAACTGAGTATCTTGCCCAAAGCAGATAAACCACTAAACCTCTGAAACACACCTGGACATTTATTGTTGGAAATAGAGCCAACTCTGACAGCAAACCTACAAATTTTTAGTAGATATCTTTCATATGCTTTTGGTTTTCAATGCTTTAAGAGAAGAGTTGTACAAATGCTATGAAAATGGTCAGACACAGGCGATCATCTATTTGACCATATAATGTGCACTTCCCCACATAATTGATTTACTGAGCACATCCAAGCCCATTGTTCTTCGCATGTGAACAGTCTCAATTTATAGGGGTCATAATGCACTGAATACACAGGGAAAACTTATAAATAAGTTTGCCAAGGGTGTACTGTGTACTCGGTCATGTAAAAGGAGCCCTGTGGAGCTTCTAACCACGTGGGATCATTAGAGAAGATCTGCTTGACGCAACATCTTGTTAAAGGCATGGCAGCGGAAGAGACAAGGGCATGCCTGCACTTGATGCTTTGAAAGGACAACCCCACCCCCCCAACCCACCCCCCCCAGATAAATTCTACTGGTGAAGAAAGCAGAGACTGCACCATTCCTCTTGAATGCAAAGACCCTTGGCTGCTATGAGTATAGGTAGCTGCTGCAGCCTCCTGCAGAGCTAGAGGGGTTGATTTCACTCCATCCAAATCTGTCTGTCTGCACCATCCCAGACCATGTGGGCTCTGTATACTGAGGTGAGGTTTTCACCTCAGAAACAAACATTTGAATATTAACTCATGTGCTAGTCTTCTCATTTCTTCCTTGTTTTCTAGATGGCAAACAGGACTGGTGTCTGTGGTCACTCTGCTCTAACTCCTCAGCATTTCAAGTTTGGAGAGGCTCAAGCCAGTATTTAAAGGGAAATAATACACTGAATTACAAAATCAAAGTGGTATCTTCTGGCATATGGGCAGCATCAGCTGAATAATAAACTGGTTTCAGTGGGTGTTTGTTTTTAGGGTAAGGAGCTTTTATTTATTTTTTGTTTGTTTTATTTACCATGGGAGGTAATTTGAGCTCTGGTATCAAAACATGTCATGTTCTGCCAAGAGGGGATTAAAGAGAAGAACGCTATGGAAAGAAACTGGGTTTGTCAGTAAAGAACTGAGAGAGATTTTTATTTACTGGAGTTTTGCAATCGGCGCTTTTAATCTTCCTCACAACTGGGCCATTCAAAGGCCATGAATATGCTTCAGGAGCCTGTGAGGAATGACCCAAAAAACAAAGTAGCTCCCTCAAATGCTATCAAACACATGGCCACACGTTGATATCCAAAGTTCAGGATGGTGGAAGCACCTCCCTCTGGGGTAGGTGGGAATATTTGCTTTAGACATCTCCAGCACACCAATGCCATAGGTGAGATTTAGCACTGGGCAAAAAAAAGCAATGAGCCAGAATAAGGTGTTTCCATGGAAAAGCAAGAGAGTCCAGTGACACAGCTAATCTCAACAGCAGATAGAAGTGTCCCTTGAGGTAGAATGAGTTTAAGCTGCTGTCCTGAAAGACGATGAGCCTTCTCAGTTGCCTCAGAAATGAGGAGGAGAGAAGAGCAGGCAGAGGCTCCACCTAAGAGAGGTAATTCCAGCACTGCTGTACCATGAGAGCTAAAGGAGCAAGAAGTGACCCTGAGTAATTCACTCTTTTCCCTGGAGACCGCAGTGACCACCAGGAGCAGTAACACTAGGTTGGTGGCATCAATGCAGGTGCAAGATTCCTGTACTGGGTCAGAGAGCAGCTCCACTTTTGCAATGACATAACGGAGAAGGGACTTTGGCACACTGAGTGGAAGATGACAAAACAAAACAAATGAGAGAGGATTGCTGTGCAAGTTAAAAACTGAATTGGGGATACTTGTCCCTACCTGCAAGCTCTGTTTCTCTTAGCAGTAACCATCAGCTCGGTGTTGTTCTCATGTGGTAAAAGACATGAACTGATTAATGAAAAATAAAACTATGTCTGGGCACGAGCTGCCGAATTTTATAGCTGCCTAAAGTTTCAGCTAGACAGCTAGAGGGATTTCCAAAGGCATCTCTGTAGTTGTCACTGATTTCTCCATGGCTTAGGTGCTTGGGCACTATGAGAAATCTTGGTGAGACATCTTTCTGGTGTTCCTAAATACTCTGTAAAAAATCAAGCTCTAAATAGCTTGCCAAAAGATATGAAGAATGACTTTGAAAAAACTTAGAACTAAGTACAGATCTCTAAACATCCCCATTTCTGCTTTAAAGACAAGTTTTCCTTTTCTTTAGTTAAAGTCATCCTTTAGGATGCTCCATGTGGAGGACAAAAGGGGGGGAGGGAAGCAGAGAAAATTCAGTGTAAGTGGAGATGTTGCTTGGGGACTTAGAACATATTTCTTACCTTATCTACTGCTTTTTTTAATCTCAGGAAGTGCCAGGCAATTGGAATATGAAGATTGGTATCTTTTAAATATATCGACACTTGGAAATCTTCTGGATTAAAGACCATTACATAACTCTTTCCATTAGTGTCTTAAGTTGATGCAAAAGCTAAACAATTTCAAGCCCTTTTTTTTTTTCTAGAGCTGAATGTCAGGAGGCACAGGAGGCTCTTGAGCAAGGCTTATGCCCTGGAGCTGGGCATGCTGCCTGCAATGCGGGCAGGTGTTGAGGAACTGGCTTCCTCACCTTGCTCTGCCCCGAGTGGGAACAGATGGAGGAGGCACAAATCTGTGGCTGAAGGGAATGAATTCTTGAAGTGCACAGAGGGGCCGATAGGACAGATTCTTGCCACCCTCAAATGGGAAAAAACTTCCCCTTAACCAGCAAAGCACAAGGTCTTTGGCACCAGTGCTGGAGAGGTGGCTGAGCCTGCATCCCAAGTGGGATTTATACAGAGAACTGCTGAATATCTACCGTTCCACATGGGAGTAAGGAGTGCATGGGGAGTTTGCAGGCAGAGGTTTTATTGTCACTGAAGTCAGTGACAGAGCAAAGTGTTGGGAAGATCACTGAGCATCTTCCTGCTCATCCTGGAGAATGAAACGTCTCTTGTTTCGCTTTGGTGAAGCCACAGGTGTAGAGAATTTATTGAACAGAAGAAAATATGGGCCTGGAGAGCATATCCTAGGCTCTGCAGCCCAGTCACATCTTGTGTTCTGCACTTACATAGCATAGCAAGATCTGTCTTAAATTATTTCTGTCTCTGATAGCCCCTGGAAGGCTGCCAGCACTGCTCTGATACCTAGAAACCATCTTCTAATTTCCAGCCTAAATTCATTGACGGTCAGTTTACAGAATAATCATTTGTTCTTGAGCCAACACTGTCCTTCGGCACAAATGTTTCTCCTCCCTCTCCAGTGCTGAACCTCTCTGCTGCGTTTATTGACTGTAATTATCTTCTGCTCAGCCTCTGTTTTGGGCATACTGAATAATCCCAGCTCTGCTAGTGTCTTCTTTAAAGTAAGGTCTTTATTCCTCTTGTCATACTAACAGCCCCACTTTGCACCCATTGCCATCTGAGTTAAATTTTTCTTGAACACTGGATGATCATTACTTCATCTGGATCTCAGATGAGACTTTTCTAAAACTTTCCACACTGCTCTTAATACAGTATACCATCTACGGTATCTCAAAACGGCAAAACCGGTGGCCTGCTTCTGGCAGGGGAGGAGGGAAAAGAGAAGATTTCTAACACTGGATGGAGGGAATTCCTTGGAACTGCTCTTGTTCCTGGGCTGCTGCTGGGTATCACCATCCCTCTCGTGTGTCACAGCACAATCAGCCCTGCAGACAAGCAAAGTCTTGGCAGAGGTAATGTGTCATAGTAACAAAATTTTATCCCTGTCAAAATTAGTGTTTGGAGAGGACCCAAATGTCATTACCAACTTTACAAATCAAATCGAAGACATGCCTTTTGTTGTAAGGCGACTATTTCCACATGGGATGAAATGACTGAGTGAAAAATGATGGTTGAGAGCTGGAGCCAAGAAAAAAATGGACACTATGAATCTACAGATTAGTTATATTATGAACATCTTGTCTGTATCTTTACCAGACTGCTATTTTCTAGCGTATACAATATATTCTTTATATACTATAACCTCACAAACATCTTCTAAGATACAAATATGGTGGGTGTTCACAGCAAAATGAGAAATTCACTTGTCCAGAAATGCTACACAACTTAACTTTTGTACTTCTACAGATGGCAAGAGTCATATTTCAGCAGCTCCCTTTTAGTTTATGCTTTAAAACAAACTTCCTAAGGCATGTTCCAGTTTGGTCGGCGCAAGTAACTCTGGATAAAAACAGAAGCACCTGTGCCTGCAGAGCTACAGGATGGACTCAGATAGCCTTAAATAGGAGGTTTATATATATCTGTTAGTAGGGGGCATGAAAATGTTTCCCTAGAGTGGACTTCTACTAGACTGAATGAAAGAAAATTGTTTTGCTAATCCCATTCACATGCTCATATGCTCATCTCTTTGGACGCAAACTCATTTATGACACAATAAATAGAAGCAGGGTGAGTCTGCTGCTAATGATACTGTACTCTGTAAAAAGAAAAACTGTGGAGGTTACTCATGGCATTATATAAAAGTATTATGCACTGAGCAATAACTAAGAATCAAAGAAACATATTGTACTTCCAGTAAAAAGATGTTTCTCTATATAAAATTTCCTTTTTGATAGAGACAGTTGCAACCTTTCCAGTTAAACAGATTTGTTTTGCAAAATATTTTGGGAGAACATTACTATTTCAAGAAAATTCCTGCAGCCTCCTGGTGGCTGTGGCACTTGAGCTCCAGGGCGGCTTTACCTCCTTCCTTTTCTGCATTCAGCAGCTGTTCTGTGGCTAGTGGCATTGAAAGGAAGTGAAAGGAGAAAGAGCCTCCAGCTCACCAAGAGCAGGATCCCAGCACACATTTGCCACATTGGCTGCCCACACCAGGAGATCGGTGATGGAGGGGTGCTCCATCAGAGGGGATCTCTCCTGGCCATTAGCAAAGCATTCACAATCCGGCTTGTGGTGGGGAGACTGCTCTGGGGCTGGGGAGGAGGGCTCCCACACATCCAGGAGAAGCACTGAAGCTGGGGAGCTTGGCATCCCTGGCCACGCTGATTGGAAATGATGCACTCACCGCCAGCTCCCGTGCTTCTCGTCAATGCACTGGTGTGATTCACACTCTGCTACTCCGCCAGTCAGGAGGAGGCAGGAACGGTGCTGATAGGAAGAGTGCCAAGCTCAGGCAGCACTTGCTGGACATGCTGGGGAGTTTTATTTTGGGATGGAGAGGTGAGGTGGTTAATCAAGTGGAAATGGGATGATACTCTGTTAAAGTGCCATGTACTCGCTCTGCAAGCTTGCCAGGTTAAGGAAAGACGAGGAGACACAGACGTGTCCAAAGAGAACATAAAAATATTGGCATTTACCATGTTGCACAATGGGAAAGAGTTGGCGAGCCCCTAGTCTTGAAAGCCTGTTTATCTGTTTTGGCAGAGAGCTATGAACACGTTGATCTGGTTTCTCAAAAGTGCCTGAAAACTGCATTTTGGAGCAGCAAAACACGGAGGCAGAATGACAGCCCCGTCAAAGCCCACTCTGAAATGCTGCTTCATGAACACTTCTAACTCTATTAACCTATGGCCTATTAAGCTGATTTAAAAGTGGAAATATTAAAAATCAGGGCAGGATACAGCCATAGTAGGAACAAAGCCATTTTAATTCCCCGGGCTTAAACACCGCCCTTGACTCCACTCCTGTATTTCACCGGTTCATGGGAACTCTGATAAACTTGGGCTGTTTTTGGTGGAATGAGATTACGATAGCAAGGACCTTGAAATGTCTCTTAAACAAAGCGTATTGCACCTGGAGGAAGACAAAAGGCTGGCTTGTAACAAAATAATCTCTCTGTCATTATGTTTCGTGCTAATTCAAAGAGCTGATCTTTAAATGATCTCTCTTGCTTTGCTATCGGTGCTAATTCTGCTTCTTCGCTTAAAGATCTGTCAGCAATTTTATTACAGCCTCTTGTTTCCAGGGATTTTAGACTTGGTCATAAAAGTGTGGTCCCAGCTGAAACTTAACATATAAAGTTACAAAATTAAAAAAAAGAAAGAGAAAAAAAAAAAAAGCACATGAGCAAGATCAGATGTTTTTAAGGCTATAAAAGCTTAAAAAGAACCAGAAGTATGTAGCTTGAAGATATTACAATGACTACTTGTTTTCCCTAAACAGGAGAAATACATTTATTTTTTCTCATCTTTTAACCTACGAGTAATTAATAAATCACCAGTTGGAAACATTGTTTGGGTTAATTTTGGAAAAAAAAAAGAACTCTTTAATAGCACATGGCTTTGGATGATATTCCTAATACCATTACTTAGAAATTTATGTAAGCAATTTCTTAAATCAACATTAATTCCTCCAAAAGAACACCTTCTTGGCCTGATGACTTTATGCATTTAAAATATTTCCATTGACCCTGAAAAAAATTATACAGTAAAGCAATCATATAAATTCATATCTATGTAAACCTCTTGAAATACAGATCTACCTAGTCTGGTTAACATTAACCACTGTAAAGTGAGTAGTCATGCTTTTAGTATCTGGTTCAGTCTGGTGTTAGAAGAAAATCAACCATAATATATCGATGTATTTCTAGTTGTTACATATCTAAACTTAAATGCTCATCAAGGGTCTTACCTAAACTTTCCTCAACAACACCCCAGCACAGATCACATGGCTCTGCCTGTTTTCTTTTCCCCTCTGTGCAAAGGAAAGGGTGAGTTAAGGTTGAAGTGTTGGCCAGGTTTGGAGCTTTAACTGCATATCCTTACTCTGTACGTGTAGGTCAAATCCTTTGACATTACACGCTTGGGGCTGGCACAAAGTTATCTTTCAACTTAAACCATGTGTGATGTGGTGGAAGCTTTTTCTTCCCTTGTGTTCCCCTTTGGTCTGTGAATTGGCTATGGTTAGGTCTTTTAAATGAACAGGTGTACTTTCTCCCTCCTTGTGATATGAAAGAAGCATAAAACTCGATTATAGCAATTTACGGTCTCTTAACTTGCTTTGACTTGTATCCATGACACAAGCAGCTTTATGCTCACATTCAAGACTTGGTAAAATAGGAAGTTAAAATTAACCTCAATCCTTTTATAGATTAAAACCTCAACAAATAAACAGTGGTTTAGTGGCATGGCAAGCTGCCCCTTTAAATCTAAGAACTAGTCTGTGAGATGTCTATTTTGAGTTAGTTTTGGGGTTTTGTTTTTTTTTTAAATATAATTGGACTTGGATGAATAGAGGAGTAGCCCATGATTCATACTGGTATGAGTTAAAGCAAAGTTTAATGTTACTACTTGAAAATCAGCAATGTATGGGGTTTTATGGCTTTTATTATGCCTACATAAAATGCACTCTGCTCTTTTCACTGAAAGAGTTTCAATAGGAGTGTTTCAGGATGCAAAGGTGTGTTGATATGTATGGAGCAGGTTGGAAGTGTTTTGGCTTTGGAGGCCTGTGTTCTGAAAATGTAACGCTGTTCATTAAAAATAGGAAAAAAAATAAAAAAATCTCAGCTCCCTAGAGGTCACATAGGAGATCAACCCAAAAGCTAATCATACTTTGAACACTGAGGAAAAAATGATGATGCTGGAGCTCCTTCTCACCTGAGCCTTTGTCCCCTACTATGATAGCACGACCCTGAAAAGACTAGCCCTAGAAATTTTAAGGTGTCTGCAGCAGAGACAGTACCAAATGAGGGAGGGTTCAGTTTGGGGCTTATTTCACCGATAGCAACTGCAAGCCTCAACAAGTTGCTCAATGGATAACGTGCACATTTCTGAGGCAGAGGGAAAGGGGACCCAGAAAACAGCAGCCCGATAGGTGAAGAGGGAAGGTACCTATGAGGAAACATTAGCAGTTCAACTGCTATCATTTACCGAGCTATGTCCACAGACGAAATGCATTAAAATCTTGTTTGCAAAGAGCAAAGCACAGCAAGGTACATAAAACTATTTCTGGAGAGAGCAGCTGAATCCCTGGCCAAGCATGAAAAGTGTATCGCTCTGAAGTTCTACAAGCAAGGGACTTTCATGGGGAACCAGGGAAGAAGGATACTCGATATTAAACCCGATACTCTGCTAAGCATATAACGTTCCCAAGAAGCTGAAGAATGCGAGTCTGTGACTGATACCTCCACCCACACAGCCAATGGCTGCTGAGTAGCCATAATAATATGTGCGTTTTTGTTTATAAGAACAGAGTTGTATGCAGGAGAAGCCCAACGTGGTTTGCTCTGCAAATCAGAAAACTAACTGAGGGAGTCTGCCAGGGACCGGGAGAGATGCAGGACTGGATCCTTCACCTGAGCTGAGCTGGCATGGCTCCAAGGAGGGAAGCAACTGGGTGGTCCTTCCAACTGCCTTTTTGCCCTCCTCTTTCTACAGTACGGCATGTGTCATTGTGTTGATTTATTTCCCATGCTTCTCAAAAATGCCTGCTTCTGCTCACAGAAAAATCAACGGCAGATTTGCAGTAGATTTCACTATGCCAAAGACCCTCCTAGCCCTGGGAATAAAAGGATGTTACAAGCGTTTGCCTTAGGTAAGCAATAACCTTTTTCTATGTGCAACAGTGTACCCTGGTTTTAAAATAAATGGCATAAAAGAACTCATTCCAATTCTCAGTAACTATTTCTCCCCAGAACCCCAGCAGAGAACCTCAACTGGAGCCATTTCATTCTGGCTGGAAGAAGAGAGGAAAACTCCATTAGGAACAGCGCTCCCTGAAACTAAACTGTCTCTCACCCTCCTTTAGTTACATCTTACTATGAATCTGCATTTTGATACATGGTTTTCAGAACACATATTTGTTGACAGTTTAGTGACCTGATTCACTGCTTACTGAGTTCCAGCTAGTCCAAGGAACAAACTTGGTTTTAGCAGGGACACACTCAGCTCTGGCAGTGGCAGATAAGATTTCAAGCTACATGATGTGGTTTCACTAGCATCATCTGAGCCTGAGAATCAGAGTAAATCAGAGTCCTGAGTCACTGTTTTGCAGGTTTTCATTCAAATAGAACCCATTGGATAACCACCAGCAACAGCAATACACTCAAACTAGTCTGCCCATATTAACATCTTAGTGCTAAGAGGTCGTCTTCAAGGGATAAAGCACATTGCAGGTTTGATGCTGCCTTCCTGGGAAAGGGCAAAGCAAGGAGTTGACAGTGGTTCTTTCTCATTCAGGCACACAATGTAATTGAAAAATATCCATCGGGAAATACAGCTACACATTGAAGCAGGCCTGGCATAATGCACCTTTGCAAGAAAACAATGGCTTTCAAGATGTTACAGTTCAAGCATGGGTGAGGTTAACGAACACCATGATCTGTACTGGCACCTGGAAGATGAGACAGTATGGACCCCTTAAAATCTGTCAGGTCTTAAAAAATACGGATATATGTTAGGAAGCCCCTCCTTTCACTTGTTAAAGGCTCTCACTCATTAAACGCATCCAAGGAGTGTCCAGAAGAGATGGAGGGACAGATGGGCAGTGCCTACAAGCCCCTGTGCTCTGCAGGCTGAGGGCGGTGCAGGTGGGTGAGCAGGGGAGGATTTCAGGTACTTACCCTGAATCTGACTCTGAGGCTGAGGGTTAAAAGCAGTGGTGTGGTTCAAGGAGGCTCGTGGGTTGGGTGT
>WTSP01013194.1:18376-45274 GCA_025331215.1 Actenoides lindsayi | reverse complement strand
GGGGGGGGGGCGGCGGGGGGGGGGGGGGGGGGTTGGGGTGGGGGCGGGGGGGCGGTGTGGGCTGGGGGTTGGGTGTGGGGGCTGGGTGGTGTGGGCTGACCCTCATGGCTGTACGACGCAACTGCTCCAGTTCACTCAGACGCTCTGAAAAGGACAAGCTCCCGGGCTTTGTCTGCTCATCTATTTTCTGACGATGTCCTATTGTGGGAGGGGGGGGAAAAAGATCAGAAAAGCTCACTGATACATGAGATCTGTTGACTTAATTTCTTTTTAATTTTTTTTTTTTTTAATTCTTATTTTAACCCCTCATCCACTGGCAAAGTAACTAACCAGATAGCGGCCATCTGAAATGAAGTTCTGCGAGAACAAGAGACACGAGCAAGTCATGCATTGTAACTGAATTGTGAGGCAGCCCGAGACATGGACTAGTCTGAAGAACCAGATCCACTGCAGATTGCAGTGCCTGCTTACACCTTGCACTGGGAGAGAAGACATTTCTAACAGGTATACTGTGGGGATACATAAAAGCAGAAAATACTGATTGTTCCCTGTGCTAAATCTACACTGGAATAATTCCTCAAAAATTCAATCCCAGATTGTCATAAGATACCATAACTGGACAAGTACTATGAAGCTATAAAATAACAAACCCAAATAAATACTATTTTTTGATCCCTTTACAATGGTTTTACAGACAGAAATAGAAAAGAAACACCAGAAGCTGGCAGAATTGAAAATGGAGTAGTGAAATCTCTCTTGACATTGGGAGCTTCAGAAACATGATGTCCCACCAGACATCTGACTATAAAAGAGGAGATGCTGACATTACAGCATCAGACAGTGCGTGGAGGACTTGGACATAGCCACATGAGAGTTAGAGAGTCCAACACTCCCGAGGGCAGCCCTTGGAGCACGATCCCTATGAAGCTCCGGTGCTGTGACCCCATGGGGTTAGGAGGGAACAGGTAAGGGGCACATGCAGATTCAGCTGGAAGGACAGAGACATATGTCATCACAGGAAGGACTGGTTCCAAGATAAGCCTTAGCTAGCAGCAGCGAGCAGTATGCAAGGACTAAGGTATGTATTTCGAACTGTTGCCTGTCTGCTCTCTGTGCTGGGATCCTTTGTGTGCAAACCTGTAACCACAAAGACAGCACACAGAGCACTTGCTCTCTGGTAGATATGATGAAAGCACAAATTTTAAATCCTCCTTCCACCCTATTAAGAGCTAACCTATTGTCATAAATTTGAAAACCACTTTTGCGTCTACAAGGCTGCCATTTTGGGGGGCTGAAACAGAAACCTCCCTATCAAACTTCTGTTTGGTGAAATGTCTGAAATGGGATGGTTCAGCCACATTCCCAACCAGGTGGAATCAAAGCTTTCCTTTGGAATATTCCCCTATCCACTAATAGGGCTTTTTCTTCTTAAACATCACAGAAAACAGATCTTCAGCAGAAAGCCCCAAAGCAGACTGTCTCTGGCACACAATGCATGTCAAATCTCCAACCCAGAGGTCAAACACCTTTTTCTCTATTTGTTCCCTTGAAGAAGGTGGTATTGTCCTTGGTTTCTGCTCAACACCATAGCTTGCTGTCTGTCTGCTCTTGATTTTCATTTCCTTGTCATGAAATTGCCTTCTGCAACTTTCTTTTCATCTCCATCCTCCCCGCAAGGAGGTGGCCAGTGCTGTTCCTATGATGAGTCCTCTCTCAACTCACGGCTACAGCAGTGAAACAGACTGGCACAAAACTCCTGAAAATAATCTACCGGTCCTTATTCCACACATCTCCATAGGGTTTAATACATAAACATTCATAAACACCCAGCTTCTAATTCTGAGTATCAGTGAATAAGCAGCAAAAGATGTCCAAAGAGCTCTGTATGCCTCTTACTCTACAGAGCGCTCTTTCAAGCCACCCTAACAGCTCAATCAAGACACAGGACCATTTTATGCACTAAAAGGAAAATGTGCATTTAAAAGCAGTTCCCAGTAGCTGCATTTCTAAAATTAAATTTTATAACTTGTATTATGGTTCCAAATCGCAGTGGCTCGGCATTTCTTCCTGTTGCCAGGCCCTTTGGCACAGCTTGAACTGTCTCAGATTCCACACTGTGCTGTAAATTATCCCAAGAGGGAGGGGGAAATATTAAAATATAAAAAGACATATTATGTAGTAGCGGTTTCATCATTAAAGAGACCCATTAGGGCTTAAAAAAAAAAAAAAAAAAGGAGGAGAAAAGTGGAGAAAGAGGAGAAAGATGAAAAGGACTTTTATCTAACAATTCTAGCTGGTCAAGAGCAAATGCTTCATTTGTCAGCAGTGCAAAGCTGGATGCTGCCTCAAGCCTGACCCTGGACTTGAACACAGACATTTGGATTATTTTAATCTTCAGTAGGCTGAACCCAGGGCTTGCAAAGCCAAGAGACAGATCTTGCCAAATCCATACCTCTTGATGTACTTTATTCCTAATTTCCAATTCTGCTTAGACATATGCTTTTAAATGAGTGGACTGATGACAAGTTTGACTCCCTGCTCCCCTACCTTCTTCTCTTACCTCCCTGGTGCTGCCCTCCCAGCATCTGGAGTTTTGCCTGCCTGGCAGAAAACCAAGTGTCACGGCAGCACGAGCTCATGTGCTCGCAGCCTCGCATGGAGGTGAGTGGTTCCTCTGAAGCCAAAAGGACAAGGGCTGCATTAAGGCCGCTGCGGCAGGAATTAACTTTCCTGCTTTCAATCTAGCTCAGGCACTAAATTTGTGTCAAGCTGGCACACGACACCAGGCAGGGCAGACAAACCCGAGCTCACTGTGAACAAACCAGCAAGCAGGCAGCGAGCACGGCAAAAATTAACCCAGGCACAGCATCCTCCCGAGGTCACTACGGGGCACCCCGTTCCCAGGCCAGCTCCCTCTGAACTGACGGAAGCATCTCTGAGCGTCTCTGCACTATGCATCCACCAAGTGAAACTCCTGCACCTCCCCACCCAGCCCAGCGCTGCACCGGGTCATCCTGCTGGATTGTGGGCATCGACAGGGTGTGTCTAACTGAGGCAGCCTTCTGCATGGGGCCTCCTCTGCAGCCTGGGGGTACCAGTGGTACATTGGCACACACAAGATCTGTCTCATCCCTTGGACTTGTGGAAATTCCACACGTGTCAATGCATTTAGGGAAGAAAGACCAATGCCAACAGATTCCTTCTCAGGGGAACTCTGCTGTTGTTTTCATTCATATGTTGTGATTTTTGGTAAGAACTACCTACAACCAATGCCAGTTGTCACCTAAAGACGTAGCTCCAAAAGTGTCTCTTTCCACCTCCAGCCCCAAACAGAAGAGCTATTTAACCTTTTCTCCCTTGCTGATTGCTGCAGGTAGCAACACAAAACCTGTTTTGCATGAAGGTCTGTAGCAGAAAAGTGAAGAAATGTGTCAGAAAACTGTAACAAATATAAATGTTTTTTCCCAAGCCACTATAAATGGCCAGGCAGAGCTTTGCTAGGGTGACTTGTACTTTCGTGTTTATTAGCTTTACTTTGAAGTTACCCTCTAAACACCTTGCTTAAAGAGCAGGCAAGTTCTCCTCGGTTCACCCCTGTAAAACCCAGGACTATGATTATCTCCCTTTTATAGGTGGAAAACTGAATGACAGAGAAACGAGATGACTTGCCTGTGGTCAAGCAGTGACCCTATGGCAGACGCTCGCCTCCCAGCTCAGCAGAGTGACCACAAGCCCAGGCTTCCCCTTCCCAGGAGAGCAGTGTGATGCAGGATGAAAAAGAGCAGCAGGAAGGCACTTGGAACCTGGTGCGGCTCTGCTGAGCTGGCAGCTTGGCCATGAGGATCTGCCACTTTTGCAAATCAGACAGAACTTTATGAAAGTTAATCAACCATCCAGCTGCTGAATGAAGAAGAACTTGGCCCCAAGATTACATAGAGACAGCTTGTCATGAGACAGCACCCCTCTCCTCTCTCTCTCTCCATGTCCTTACAGTTGTTGTCAAGTATTATTTTGCAGGTACTAAAACAGGAAAGAAGAGGGCATGATTTTTTTCCCTTTGGTTGCAGGGTCAGTGTTTCAGACACTGGAATATATAGGACATCCAGCCTGCTTGGCTAAACCACAGGGTTTGTGGGCTTTTGGGCTTTTTTTTTAAACTTATTTCTTTCAAATACTGTCTCGGTGAGGTCAGGCAGATATTTTTACGCAGCATATTAAACAAGGACGGCAGAAAAAACATTAGCTTTTCCGATACTTTTACAGCAATGCAACATGAAAGTGCTTTCCCACTTAATGGGAGGGAAACGCAGTTTTTATAGACTTTAAGAGACTGTGGATCACTCAGCTTGGCCCACAGCCATCTGGTTGGGGCTCTGGATGCGGAAATGACAAGAACAAAGTGCCTTGGCAGCCCCCATTTTTCTGCACATCAGGCACTCGTTGGGAATGGTTGTTTGGTCTGGGTTTCACACCACGGCCAGCCCCATGGAGACAGCAGCAGTGCTCCGGGCTGCCTCCAGGTGCAGAAAAAGGAAAAGGTCTCCCACTGCCTTCCTTTAAACCTAGTTTTTATAAGTGTCACTAGATGCCTTTCAGGTTCAGAGGGTGAGAAGCAAGTAAAGAAGAGGCTAAGGAAAAGCATCACTATTCTCATTCTGCCAGCTGAGGCTACCGAAATTCCTGTGGGTACTCACAACCATTTTACAAGTAAACATTGCTGGAATGGATTAATGAACATTTTTTCTCTTTTAGTCAAGTCACAGGATGAGTACATTCTGCTGTCACTTGCTCTCATTCGCTCAAAAATCTGACTCTTTGTAGCTGGTGCATCAGGAGGTACTAATGCCCATAAAACGTTTGGGCTTGGGGGACCACGTATCTGATGAAGACTCACTGGGTCACAGCTGCTGAGCATCCTGGACAGAGGCAGACCCCAGAAAAAACACCATGGGTTTTTATGTTCATTATCCACAAGGTTTCTGCCCTAAATCAGCAGGTTGTACCTGCATGGAGATAGCATAAAGGGAGTTTAATTAAGTGAATCCCTTTCTCCCTGACGGAAGCAGAATACCTCCTCCTCTCTCCTCTGCTCCCCTTTTCCCCAGGTAGAAATGGAAACTTTTCACACTGAAAAAGTGGATTATACACAGGAAAATACAACATCTAACCAGACTTTGCTGAAGCAGGGAGTGGCTGATGAGACCCGATGCTTTGGTTTAATGAAAGCTGGCTGCTTTGGAGCCATGTTGGACCTTGATCCAAGCATCTCGTCTTTTCAGGGCTGTTTGTGTTCAGGGTTTTCGTTTGTCTCCAGAAGTAGTGGGGTAGAAAATCAGATGTGTTGCATTGTGTCCAGTTAGTAAAGTGGTAAACATTGTTTTGTTCCATGGAGCCAAAATAAATCCAATTATTTTGTACACAGTGAAGGATGAGAAGAAAATACACTCTTTCACATTGTTCTAGGAAGTGAACACACTATCTTCAGTGCAAAAGAATGATATATTCTTGAAAACAAAAGAGAATTAAAGGATAGTGCTTTTATACTACTACCAAGCTGGGAAAAGCAAATGCTTGAAAATTACCTATCCTCCTCTAAAAAAGCATTATTTTTTCTGCTGATACTAGAAAAACTGTCTTAAATGCATAATCCAGTAATATTTTTCTATCTGCCAGGTATCCCAGACATAAAATACTTTGCAAACTCTTTTCATCTGATTTTCTGCCTGCACAGAAAGAGCAAATGGTATAACTTTTCTAGGACACCGTTTGCTGTGTTTTCAAACAGACCTGACCTGATCCTGCAGACACATATGCAAATGCTTAGTGTAAGGCACTAACCATTGGTACATGGCAGCCCACAGGGCTCTAGGAAATCACGCTTGAAAATAAAACCAATCTGTAAAGTGGTTTCCTCTCTAGCCTCCATCATTTGGAAAAGAATTATACTGCACTCAGGCATTAGAAGGACCGGTATGGGACAGCATCAGAGCTCAACAACCTCTTGTACAGTGTTAAAAATACAATGCAAAAAGTTACTAAAAAAGGAATTAGACACACTGTGGGATATTTTCTCTTTCCTTAGCTAAAAATATTATTGCTGTGGTGAGGAAAAATAATGGTGATGATAGTCAGAGCTTTGTGTAAACTCACCAGCGATCTCTTTTTTCTTTTCTGTTTTTTTTCTTAAACACTGTACAACTCAAGCCTTCTTTCCAGACAGAAGGAACATCATGGCAGACAGGATATTATGCTCCACATTTTTGCGCTCTGTCTGTAATTACCAGCAGAGTCAGTGTTGGTCATCAGACCTGACCTGACTGCAGGCATGAGGTTCTAGGAAATGTATGAATGAGGCTTGATATTATGCGACTCAATGACCAGGCTGACATCCAGCAGCCCTTCAGAAGCAGAATGCTGAGCAATGCTAAGCACAGGCAGACTGATACTGGGAAGTGATGCACTTCTCCTATCAGCTCCCTGGCAACCCTCACCCTTTCTGTGTCTCTATGGAAAAATCTGCTTGTTACTCCAAGTAACTGCAGACAGCCTAGATGTTTCAAGTACAATCCTTTACTGAGTATTTAATTTTTCCACTAGGTGATCCAGTTTGGCTCTGTGTTGAACAAGTGTCCAGTGATAACAACAAGGTGAACAAAGATTTACATGGCAGGTTCCCTGCTCTCCAGTAACTGCCTATTTTACCTGGGGGAAACCCCAAGTAGCTTCTTGCACCTCTGTTGGGGGGGTTAGTCACCTGGTGTAATGACATGTACCTGAGAAGCTGGTGCATTTTTCTCCTATGTGTTTTAACTGTAGTTAAACAATATTTTGGGAATCTTCCTTTTTAAATCAGTGCTTAAAAAAACCAACAAAAAACCAACACACAAACAGATGCTTTAGGTGGAGCAAAAATTGCAATGAGGGGGAGTCCTGCCCTGGAACAAATGAGAGCAGGCAGGAGAGTCTGGATCAAGCCCCTCGTGCCTGGTCTATACTAGAAAACAAACTTCAATTTCCTTTTTTTCCAGGTGAGTGCTCTTACTTCAGACTGAGAGTCTTTTTTTGTCACTGATTCACTCTCCAGCTGTGTTGGGAGAGCTCCAGCAGGGAATGTCCCCAGGAAAAGGGACGAGTGGAGGCTGACAGTCTCCCTTGCTCCAGCTAGCATGCTGAGTGCAAGACTGCAGGCTGTGCTGGGCTGGGTCCCTTCATACGAACATATGAAAAGCCTCATGTCTACCCTGAGGTGCCACAGCCAGAAAAAGCAATCTTGACAATTTTTGTGAGGCAGGAAATATGCTTCCTCTCCCCCCAGCTCTGCTGGTGAGGCCTGTGCTATACTGATGAATAGCATTGCACAAGTGCATTTCCACTTAAAACAATTATTTTGCTTGCTATGGATTCACTAAAACCTCTGATGAATCCGACATCTGTGTGTCTTCTATTTCTGTCGTGGAAGTGCAATTATTCTGTGGGTTCACCCTAGGAATTAGGTCATCACAGTGAAGTAGAAGTGAGGAAATCAAGTGTTAGGAGTTTGGAGGGCAGAAGATGTTAATGAAAGTTAAATTAGCCTGCAAAATTATACCCTTTGCTTTCTTTTCCCTTTCCCCATGTCAATGTATATACTTTAAAAATACTGACTCCTTGACAAAGTTTGAATGACTCCCAATTTAAGCATCACATTGCCAAAAGCCTGTTTTGTTTTGTTATAGTTTGCATCTTCCCACGCGTACAAACTGCCAGAAGAATTCCCTCCAGCCATGGGCTGAAACATCATAGCTGAAGATACGTATGAAAGAGTAGGTGCAGAATGAGACACAACCAGCCAACCAACAGCTCAGCAAGCAGCCGAGAAAAATATAGGCACAAAAAGACACAACTGTCCAACAAAAAGCTGCAGAAACAAAAGGCAGTAAGGACTGAGTCACTGTTTGAGCAGCCCTTGGGAGAAGGTTGTCTCTCCGCTGAATACAGAGGACCGGGTTTCTAATTCAGGCATCTTAATCAAATGTATAAGCTTAGGTGGGACGAATCTGGACCCCCTCCCTCAGCCCAAGTGGGAAAAGCAAGGGATGATAGCTTTGACACCTTTGCAATGCCTCTGAGAGGACTAATAAATGGGAAAGTGGGTTGCACAAACATCATGATACCAAAGATCAGAGAAGTAACTTAAACAGAAACCCATTTCATCAGTCCACTGAAATATCTCTAGACAGTAACAGTTCTCCATCATTCAGGCTCAGACAGAGTTGAACAAGGGACCTGCAACTTAAAGGTCAAGTCCTGTGGCTCACTGTTTATGTACACAAGGCAAATTTGGCAACATAAAAGTAAATTTACTCCCCATGGATGCTGACCATTCAGACTCTGACAACTTGTAAAAAACTTTACTCCTGTCCAAAAAAATGTATATAGCCAGGCTATGTGCTTCCCTTGGACTAAAGACCTTTGCTTTTGCCAAGTTTTGTGTTTGGTGTTTCCACACAATAGTTGAAAATACCTGTTTTTCCAAAGAATCTAGTTTGGATATTTTAATCTGTAGGTTACTAAGCAGTCCCTCCTCTGTACTAATGCTTCATTGTGCCTACACAGGACTGCAGTTCATTGAAAGCTCATAAATTTCATGTGGTTCTGCCTAGTCTTTATTTTAGGTTCTTGAATAATTTTTTTGCTTTCCTCACTTTCTTTGCAGCTGCAGAGAGATATAGTAAGCTACTGTATACCATTTTGAAAGCAGGGCCTCTGAGAAGTTTCCAAACTGCACACAAGCAGGTTATTCTTTGGCTTGTTTTCTTTGGCTTGGTGTTAGCAGTACAGAATGAGTCAAACAGTATTAACTTTCAAGAGGGAAGTGGTGTGGTCAACCAAAACTGTTTGCGGCTAGATTGCGAAGATAGTAGCACAGGTAATGAAGAATGGCCCATAATGCAGGGTGTTGGTAGGAGAGGCAGACAGACACAGAGAGACAGAACCCTTAATAACTAAATCAACACTGTCGCCTAAATTTTTCTTCTGCTTTATATGCTCAGTTTACGACACAAACTGGCTTTTCTGGACTGGGCAGCCATCAGAAGATAGCCTGTGCTTAATGGATTCAAACTACAATGGTGTGCAAATGAAGAATAATGGTCAGGTGCTATTGTGAAAAGAAAAAAAAAAAGAAGAAATATATCAACTTTTCATTTATGTCTGGTTAAATACTTTCTTGTGTCTCATCCCATTTTTACTGGCTGTTCCTTATCTGTTCCATGATTAAAGAAGGCAAGGGAGATGTTTCAACCATCCCCACTCTTTAGGATGTGTTTCATCAATTAACAAGCACATCATGCCCTCATACAAGAGACAACTCCTTCTCTTACAATTCAGAAGCAGAGTTGAGATAGCCTCTCCCAAGCATCGTTCTCCCTCACGCTTTGCATGGACCCATGCAGCACTGATATAGGGACAGTCTGATCAAGTTTTATCATTAAGACTAATAGAAAATGCATTTACTTATTATAATTCCCAATTGCATCAGACACGTAAAGAGCAAGGGCACAAATGGAGATGCAGAGTAAAAATCATTTTCACATTCTTCACAGTGGGTGACAAAAAATGAAGCAAAAGCCTGCAGTGTTTTCCTATGGGCCTACGAGGAGGAAACTGCTGCACCTTCTGATAATCCAGGGCAGGCGAAGCTGGAAGGGACTGCAGCAGAGATGGATTTTCACCCCTTCCAGATATATTCCAAGAAGACATTAGGGCTGTTCACTGAAAGTGCCACACAGCTTCATGCATCCTTTCTGCACACATCCTGTGTGTTGTTCTGGGGAACCTGCAAGTAAGGCAACTTCTCAAAACCAATGGCTTCAGAAAAGGTCCTGCATTTCCAAGAGCTTGTCTGGTGAATGGGAGAGTCTGACTGCTTCATGCAGGGTGAAAGTTTCCAGCTCCCTTAGGAGCCTGAGGAAGAGCAGACACTCTCTCCCACCTCCTGTGGAGTTCAGAGTGAAGGAAGCAGGTTGCAGAGATTGTGTGCAGTCAGATCCTGCTGCCTTTCAGTGCATCCCTGAAGGAAACTTTCTCTTCTGCCAGCAGTGCGGTACGTTTTTGGTGGCCAGCCTTGGAGAGACAGCAGGATCGATGACCGATGCTCCAATAGCCCAGCTTTCCTAGCTAACCTCCTTCTTGGAAGGATAGTGCTATATGACACCCTTAAAACCACAGTAGGCAGCTCCACTGCAGAATTTCAACTACAAGTCCATCCTTCCCCAGCTCACATAATGTCCAGCAGCTTCTTCAAACCTTTCATTCATTCATGGTTAATGACTGCCGTTCAAAAGACCCTCCTTGCTGAAGAAACATGATGGATGAAGGACCAGACTCAGAAATCTTTGGTTCAGAGCACTACCCACTAACTTCACTGAAAAGATACTTGGCACATCAGTGAACTAGGGTCTTCAGTGGGGACCAGCACATAGTCACATCCATTATGGACAACCTACTTGTCTGGGTGTTGCGTATAAATGTTTTTCTTTACATATAAAACCACACAAAATACAAGTGGCACCTGTGCAATCTTTTTTTCACGTATCTATGGAAAATGCTCCACCACCCCCCCACAAGACTTGTTCATCAGTCTTAACAGCTACAAATACTTTGCAGGTAAGTGCAGTTGACAGGACAAAGTCAGACCTACTGACTACTTAGGAATAATTTTCAGAAGTAATATACATTCATCTAATTCTGCTTTTGTCACAGTTACACAATACTGGCCTGCTTATTTCAGCAGAGGTAGACTGAGGCTGTATAATCCTTGAAAGGCCCGCCATGCAAATATAGGTAAACACAATCATTTGTAACTGTTCAGCCACTAGGCAATAAACTAATGGATAGTAAGCGAAGAAAAAAAAAAAAAAAAAGTTGACAAAGAGAAAAAAAAAAGTTATATAAATGAAAAATAACAACCTACCTGTTCTTAATTTTAAATCACAGTAATTCAAGGTGAGGGGAAGGAAAGAGCTACGTGGGATTAAGTGACTCAAAAAAGGAGTTGAAATAATTTCTATAGGACTGAGCCAATCTTACTGCTGTTCCTAGCCCACACTGTAGCAACTCTGGTTTCCTGTTTACCTGATTTATGTGAGGGAGAAGCTTGTCCTGTCAACATTTCTGTATATCTTTAGAAAAAACAGCCACATAACTAGTCAAGCAAATATATATGAGCTACTGCACTCCCAGAAAAGCAGCCTTGACACAAGATTTCATATTCCACATATTTGACAATTTTACTGAACTAAAATGACACATGCCCTGTGTCACATCACCCAACACCAACTCCCCTAACTCACTCAGCAGTGAGACTGATAAATGGCAGGGAAAACAATCCTAGTCCATCTTTTCCATATGGAAAAGAAGCATCTGCACCATGGAACCTCAAGGATGCTGGTATTCAAAACCTATTGAGTTCCTATCTATTGAGCAGGACAAAAAGGGTCCCCTCTATCACTGTTATGCCAGGGAGTGCTGAGCATTTATATAAAATTCATAATGCTTTGTACATCTGATGAGGAACAACTAGCACTGTTTTTAGGAGCTGCGGGTAGCTGCTGGACAGTTAAAGTCCCTGTGAAGCAGGTCTTGCAAGGACCTTGTCTGCACTGAGGGATCTTTGCACAGGGGTAGTTACAGCAGCTACTGGTCTTTGCTTTTACTGGTCTTTTCAGCTTGCGGGCAGTGTGCCTGCTGGTCTGTATGATTTCCTATTTGAAACCAGCTGCTTGAGAGGATGGGCTATGCTTCAGGTTCCTACTGCCAGTGAAAGGCCTCCAGAGTGGTCAGGAGAAGAGACTCAGAGATCTCAGACCACAGGCTGGTGTTGTGCCAGCCCTGCCAGCAACTGTGACAGGGCAAACCCCAGCCCAGAGCTGCCCCTGCCCTGAGAGGTCTGCTCCATCATCCCCTCATGGAGGATAAGGAGCTTGACAAATAGCTGGGATGTGGGACACAGAGAAGTCTTCCTGGGACATGGGGAACCCAAGAGATGTGGAGGTGCCTGCGGATGCTCTGAAGAGCTAACTGCACCTAGGCACATGACCTCTGGTCCCATTCTGCAGCCTAACTTTTAATATCCAGTGTCAGGTGGTCCTGTGCTATGTGATGCTCCTTGTGCTTCATGGTCCTGTGCTAAGCCAGAAGGTCCAATAAAACATCACAGGAGTAATTCAGGCTGGTTGTGTGGAAGTGTGTGCATAATGGAAACAGTCTGATTTCCCCTTCACTCTTCACTTTTCTTCAGAAAACACAAGTCACAAAGGGACAAACTGCTCTCTGCCCTTTTGCTCTTTGTGTACTTTCATTATGAAAAATGGGCTGGTGTCATGCACAGCTTTCACAGCTGCCCAGCCACAGGATGTACTTTTAAGGCTGTTGTTCCCTTACTGCTACTACAGATCTGGCCCGGCTGCCAAGGGGCTTCTAGGACTGTCCTGCCCATTCAGAAACAGCTCCTTTGGTCTGCTAGCATGCCCCTGCAATAACATGCCACGTTATTTTATTTCAGCGGATTAAATTGCTCACACACACAGAAAGGAAACCAACAGCAATCCTTGACCTACCCGTACCCATTTAGAGACAGCAATGCATCAAGTCACATTGTATGACTCTGAGCTAGCAATGTTTTGTAACTTCCCCCAGCTGCTGTACATTTGCACATAACCATTGCACAAGCCAACTACAAATGTCTCCAGAGTGCACTCATCATTTAAGCACTAGTCCACCCACGTTGGTGTCACCCAGACAATAGAATGCAGGGACACAAACACACAGGCACAGACCCGGCAGTGCGCAACCATCAGTTTTTCTTGCAGCCCATCCCTTTCTTTTGTCTGTACACAGTCTATTTAGATTGGAAGCTCTTGGGGGCAAGTATCTTAGCCAAGATTTTTTTAAAAAGCGATTAGCAAAGCTGGGTTGTGATACTGAGAGGATGATGTGATGTGCTGCGGAGCACGCAGCTAGTGCTAGCAAAGGAAGAAAGAGTCCCTGTTGTGCTTCTGTTATACAATCAACTTGTAAACACCACCTTTTTCTCTACGTGTTTTCTGGTAAGTAATTTTTAGGTGCTGTAAATCTCCAGGTGAATAGAAGTATGTGAAAAGCCATCACTGAAATTTATATAGTTGATCTATTTCAATGACACAAGGATTCATTTTTTCATGGTTTCTAAACTGTTCATTGGCACATGTTAATCTCATATTCCAACAGGTGGAGGTACTTGTAGCAGTAAGAAAGCAAGAAACTAAGGTGTTTAGTATTATTTTATCTCACTGAGATTAAAAAGCTTTTAGGAGACCGGTTTGACTTTTCCTTGCACAAAAGGCTGAAGGTGGAAGCGATGTGAAACCCTCAGAGTAATCATCCCTCCCCAGTCTGACATGTGCAGAGTCTTCCTCACTTCTGCCACAGGACAAGGGATGCCAACTCTCTTACCAGAAGTTGCTCTGGGAGTCTAAGTCTGTAGGCAAATGCTGGACGGGGCAGGGGAAAGGGTAAGCGGGTCAGGTACACTCAACACCACCAGCCCTGGGGGATTCCTTAAAAAAGACCACTGGTCGGGCAAGGGAGTGTTTGAAGATTTCCAACAGAACAGCTACAGGCCATGTGCTTTCTTCAAACTTTACAAATCAATTCTGATCAGAGTCTGAGCATGTCCTTAATTGTGGTTGACTAAAGGTGTACCTTTTCCTCTCCTCCTCCTTCCCACAGCTTTGCCAGGAGACAAAAGGAATTTCCATTCTTAAAAACAGCCAGCAGATTTTTAAGCTCCTTCTCAAATCCTGCTCAGCAATATTATTTTCTCTATGTCCACTCCTCGGTATCCTGGTCTTTGATATAAGGATGCCAAACCACGTATCCAATACAGGATAATTTCATTTAATGCCCAGCTTAACCATGGACATCTCAGGCTCACTGGGACTAAATCCATGTGGCCTTCTCATTTTGCTCCATTTTCAGGCACTTGGTCCATTAGTGAGTTTTTCAGAGCTATGTAGGTTAAAACAATTCAATGAGAAAAACAGAACGAAGCAGTCAAAAGAAGAAAAACCTAATTTTTCAGCAGACGTACACAGTAGGTCAAATGGCCTAAGGGAAATATTTAATTTAAGAGTCATAATATTTCTACCAAGTTTCCTAACCAAAAGTATTTTCATCAGGAGCACTACTCTTGATCTGGTTACTGCTAATGATTTTCCCCATGGACTTAGCTCATAAAAACATAAATTGCTTTATGAATCATAGAATCATAGAAGTTGGAGAAGAAAATGATGGGTTAGGTCATCTTGCCCTTCTTCCTGACAGTGCAGTATTATTTCTTTTTGTTAAAAAAAAATTGAAAATAAGCATTTATTCAGAGCTGAAGAATAAAATGCTAAGTTCAAAAGAGATTTTAAAAATACATAATGAAAGCAGTGGAGGAAGAGCCAGATTCTTAAATACCTTGGCTCTCATCTACAAGCCATGACAATTTGATGAGAAGTATCATCTGGAGAGGCACAGCCAGAAATTCAATGACAAAAGAGGGACAATGATGTAAGGCATGCACATGAGTATCACAATTGTAAATGCAAATGCGGTAGTAACAGGCAAATATGCTGCTAGGCAAAGACCTGGTTATCATGGTGACTGTGACCAAATGTACAGTGGAACATGCAAGAAACCAAAGTCTGCAGTCCTTTGTGTAGAGTGGAGGAGGTGGCACGTGTGATAATACACACCATGTTATCATCACCTATCATGACATCTCCAGATGTCCCAGTGAGCCAAAAAGACTGTACTTTGCATATTTGCTTTAGGAGCCTTTGGTGTGAGTATTTTTCTGGTTTTTAAGCATGGCTTCAAATCCTGCTTTGTATTAAGCTTTGAATTTTTTTCCTCAGGCATGCCTAGTTGAAGAGGTTGTCCTGAATTAAAAAAACTCACTTTGAGAACCCATCTAATTCTGGCTCAGAAACTGCTCTTGATCTGACATTCCCTGAAGACAAAAGAAAATATTTCTGCTATTTCTTAAATGAATCAATCTGAAAGGGGTTTTTTTTTGTTTTTAGAAAAGGTGTTTCTATATCCTGTAAAGCTGACTAAAAATTGCGCTGGTATGAAATTCTGACTCTTGTCTCATATGGACTCCATCTTCAGAAACAGCCCCTCACCTCCCAGCATTTTTCACAGAGAATGCAGGCACTCACTAGAATTCAGACTGAGAACTGTTATAAAGTAAATGAATCAAAATCTGTTGACTGGAGTTGGTTTTGGACTTCAGCATGTTTTTTCTAGGTTTCTGCAAGATAGAAGTATCTAATTTTGTTGCCATTACTGTCTTCCACTGATTTCTTTTGAATTGGGACATCTTAGAAAAGACATCTTCGTATTTCTGTAATTCCTTTAGCTCAAGTGAACTAGTGAGTCACGAATCTCTAAGCACGAACGTTCCCAAATACTAAAACTAGAAACACTCTAATCTAGCAATTTTTATTTTGATTATAGTCTCAATACAAGAAGGTCAATACCATTTTAAATTCCTTCAGTACACAGCATGCATGTTTTGATACGCTAAACTCAAATCTTGTATCTGAGTTCGCTCAAGTAACAGCCCTACAATATATTTTTGTACAGGATACACATGTAACTGATCTAATTGAACCAATGCAAAATAGGAAGCACCCACTGAGCGAGAGTATAGAAAAATAAATGTACAGGCAAAACCTGCCAGAATTGTCTCAGAATGGAGAATGAGCAGGGTACCACTTCTTTTTTCCTTCATAGCCTGTGGTGTATCTCATCAGGCCAATCCGTATCTCAGGCAAATGTAAAAAGAGGAGATGCCAGACTGAAGGCAACAGCCGCTGTGATTCAGAAACCCTTGGTGAGGAGTCAAATCAAAGTACTTTGCAGCCCACTCCAAAATGAAAGGAGCATAATCTCTTCCACGCTGTGTCATGTATGACTTTGTGATAAAAGGAGCTGCACATTCCTACTGAGGGGGGGGAGTCTGACCTCCTGACATGCATGAAGCTTCCTCCACTAAGCAGCTCATTTGCTTATGACAAAGTGAAAATATTTACAAGGAAACTTTTACATACATTTGAGTCAGAAAGATACTTATGTTGCTTCAGTATGTATTATATTTCTACTTCCTTTTTAAAATAGAGAATCTTATTAAATATTAACTATTATACTAACTGAAGAATTGATTTAAAACAGTAAGTATGCCTGCAAGATGATTTTTTTTCCGCACTGCTCTAACAGACTCGTATTAAAAAAACTAAAGCTTGTTTGTTGTCTGCAAACTATGAACATGCCCAGATAATTGCATATGCAAATCTGGAACTTGCATATGCAAATATCTTTCTTATGTGCACAGCTGCCTGGTTCACTGGGAATATTTTTCAGGGACAGTTCAACAACAATTAAAATATATATATATACACAAACTAAATAAGAAGCCTTACCCCAACAGCAGTATTTGTTTTAAAGTCTGGACTCAAATCCAAAAAATATAAATCAGATTTTTCCACTAAATGCATGTAGCATCATGATGCAATTCAGAAAAATGAAGGCTTGAGAAGAAAAGGCACGGGCAAGACATGAGTTTTCTAAGCTACTTAAGTTGAAGTTTCAAACCTTTCTTCTCTTCCTCCACCCAGTTAAGCAACACTGAGCTGCAAGTCTCATTCTTCAGTGGGTGCTTGAATCCTGCTGCTCTCTTCTCCCGTAATGATTCCACTTAAACAACAGCCAGAACTTCTGCCAAGCGTGCAGAAGGAGTGCAAGAAACTAACCACAAACCTCAACTTACATCAGGGCATTTTGATAAAAGTATGAAAGTGCCCCATTCAGGCTAGTGACTAAGGTTAACAATTGCCTCTGGTAACAGGCAGTGCATGTTCTGCAGAAGCACCTATACCTGCAGATCTGCTCCACCCTTACTTCACCTTAGACAAAACAGCCTGCCCTCCCCACTTGAACAAAACTACTGCCTGTGTGAAAGCTGCAGGCAGTCTCCTGGAGATATCAAACCAATCATCTCCTCCTTGAACTGAATTCTTGAAAAACAAAAGAAAGGAAAAAAAGAGGAAAGACTGGCTATCTGTGAAAATGGGTGCTCCTAACCTATACGACAGCATGAGATACAGTGAACTCCACAAGGCAGCAACTGGGTGTCCTCTCTCAGGCATTTATTTCTTTTTTTGCAGGGTGGCTGAGCTTGAAAAGTTAGATCAATGACATATTGGTTTTCAATGCTTTAAAATCCTCTTAACATCTGAAAGGCAAGACTAGCAAGAAATGATGCAGAAGGTACAGGCTCCCTGCCTTTTACCAGCATCCCTTCTGTCAGTGTTTGGGTATGATCCAAAGCATCCCTGGGTAGATACTTTAGAAATGCAATGCAAGTCACTCTAGATCAGCCGGATCCCCATGAAAAATAAGGCTTCAGGAGGGCGTAATTAAAACCATTTGTAGGACAGCCTTGGTTTAAAACATACCCACTGTTCCACATGCATTGGATATTGGTGCCTTTCATGAGGCTGATGATAAAACCCTGTACTAAACCATCAACTTGGTCTTCTGCAAATGCTGTCCTTAGATCACTTACTTCTGGGTTCGCGAGGTCCATCCACTGTTATCTTGATGGCTCTGTGGTATGTGGCTACTTGTGGTGGATTTGTGAAGACCGTGATAGTCAGTGTGAAGCTTTTCCCTGCAACAGAAAAAAAATGTTACTGAACATATGTGTAGAGAAAGGATGTACTTCTCATTTCAGATAGCACTCAAACACACCAAATGGCACTAAAGACACTTTAGCTGCTCTGTATCTCAAGATAGATATGTGCCCAGAGAGTGGGTTGTATAACCTCACAACTGCCTGGTGCTGGATGCATTCCCACTGTGGCAACTGTTCAAAACTTTTGGGGAAAAAAAAAAATTAATTTATATTTAAATGTTCTACACTTTGTTTGTAAAAAAAGGTTACCCCTAACAGGTAGAGTTTATCTGATCTACTTGACTGCTGGTATGTTATCTCTACTTTCTAAAGGGGATTAGTTCAGAGAGGCTTAGAAATTGTGTCTGATTCTTCCAAAACTGCCACAAGAATCTGATCAATAATGCTGGTTAAAATTAAGGAGAACTCAGGGCTCAGATCCCCTAGGCAGATCATAAAATCCCATGCTTTGTGGTTGAAACTAGCATTAGATCAATTCCATATTGCAAAACAGAACCCTTTAAAAATAATCTGCTACTTCAATGCCAACGAACAAGGGAAAAAAAAAATCCCGACAGCTTGTCCGCAGATAATTAAAACATTTTATGAAGACATAGAAGAGCATTATGCTAAGTTTCTCTGTTATTCAGTAAGAAGACTGTGAAGGCCTTCTCAAAATTGTTATGTGCATGACATGGCCCTAAGTTGGGAAAAGTACTCATTTTGATGGGGAGGGTTTCGTATCCCCTTATTACTGCAGAGACTTCAGATTCTTCTACCCCTGGATTTGCTTTTGGTCAATGCCAGCATTTACTTCAGACATTTTTTAAATAACAAAAGTAACATTCTGCATCTTTGATAAGGCCTCAAAAACTTACAGTTTTGGCCTGGACAACAATAAAAACATTGCCTGTCAGCACGTTTAGCATAGTTATCTCAGCATCATGGAGGACTCAGATACTGACAGGAATCTTTGTAATCAGTAAGAGACATCAAGGGACATCACCCCAAGTTAGATAAACAGGAACTGTTGTAAGAAAATTGAGGTTCTCCTCCTTTGGGCACATGTTGTGCAAGCTTTCCCATACACATCTGTCTGTTTCATTTTACCACCTGGCTCCAGCCCTCCTGAGTGCCAAATTTCTTCCCTTCTAAAACTTCCCATTTATATTGTTTGCTTCATTTACCTGTACAAATAAATTTAAATTTAAATATAAATGTAAATATAAATGCCTGCCTCTAGCAGCAATATTTCCCCCCACTCCCTATGCACATTCACTTGCTATTCAATAGTTCTCTTAATGCAGTTCCTACTTTGCTGCTAATGGTCTGCATCAACATCACGGTGAGCACACATACAGACCTGTTACTGGAAACTGTCCTCATCACATCCCTGTGAATTAGGGAGGCATTCTCCCCAGTATACAGACGAGGAACTGTGGAGAGATAAAGTGTCTTGGCCACAATCTCACAGGAAGCCTGTGGCCGGCAATGCTAACCACTTTGGCTGCTGCAACTAAATCCAACTATAATTCTGAATCACAGCCCTTAGAAAACAGAAGCTGAAACACAAGCCTCACAAATCCCAGGCCAGTGTCTTCCTACATCCACATCCTCACTAGAAAGCAGTCCCTGAGACAGAAAGAATTGCAATGGAAGCAAAAGTAATTTCAGATCCCTGTCTCCGGGCATTTGGCCCTCAACTCTTGGGTGCTACTTCTACCCAGACCAAGGATGTCTGTGTTCTTCACATTCTTTAAATACCAAATGACATGATAAAGCTTTACAGCTTTGTTACTCTTTCTCCACCAGCACAACAGATCTTTCGAAGAGGCATCAGTAATAAAGTTCAATAATAAGCTTCCTTCCAAGAAACTTTATCACTCATAGTGTTAGACTCAACAAATATCAGAGAGGCACCTGTAGATCTTCCTTCTTTCCAAAAATACTTTCCTTATATCATTATATACACCTAGATCACTAAGACTGAAAAAGTCATTGAAAATATACTTTGTTATCTGTACTAATCTGCAGTATTTCCATCATCTTGCTTCCCATTTGTTTCTTCCTTTTTTTTTGTGTGTGTGTGTTGTTTTCTTTTTTTTTTTTTTTTTTTTTTTTTGGCAAGTAGGTAAGGTCATCCTGCTGTTCTGCTGGAATATGTAGTCAATTTATTACTTTAGAAGTGTCTTGTGGATTTTCCAAATAGAAAAGAAACACAGAAAAAAAAATTATAGCAGTAGTGGAACATAGGAAAATGTGCCCACATTACCAGTCTACAAGACCAGAATAAAGAAGAAGAGGAAAGTGAAGTTACTTTCAAGATTTTCTACAGAAGAGAATAATTTTTGGAGCCTCTATAAGGTTGTGGCACAAGTTGTCAAAAGCAGGAAGATACTTAGCTTGCTTCTTGTTGACAGAAGACTATTCATTAACCACATACTGGTTAACCACAGGACTATATAACCATAAACCCATGTGTCATTCATTGCTGCTTACCAATAATTTTGGCTGTGTTTTTCCTCTGGTTACTCTGTTTCTTTTAGCTTTATTAAGTGGTTTTATCACTTTTATTCACAGATTCTTATTCATCATTTATGTGTTTGTTTGAGAAAGACAGATTTAGATTGGAGGTATTGTTAGTGAAATCTGTGGTTTATGGATATACCTGTTCTGGGATGACAGCAGGACTATAAACATCTCCTCCTTGCTTTTATGTATTATGATACAGACATGATTTATTATTTTTTTTTCAATATACACTTGCATAATACACTTATAAGTGCATGCACATACACACACATACATATGCAACATGCAGGAGACTAATCTGGTGGAAATAATACCAGATTAGTCAGTGAAAGCTGTATACAGACTTCCTAGCACTAGAACCTGTATTAGATGCCATGGTTTTTGATGCCTAAGTAAGTGGACCTCCTAACTATTGGTAGAAGACCTACACCAAGCACTTAACATCTCTGCTCAACTTGGAAAAGGGTGGGTGCCATCAAAACTGAGTCAGACAGCCTAAGTGATGGACTGGCCTTTCTAGTGACCGTAAACAGGGATCAAATACCCCAAAAAGGCATCTCAAACACTGGTCTACTTCAGATACTTCCAATAGTTATGTTGACAATTTGATGGTGTCCTAGCAGTCACAACAAGCTGGCATGTAGCCCTTCATTAGCTAACATAAAAATCTGAGATCCCCTGGGTTAAACAGTCCCATAAACCTACAGAAAACTGTACACAAAGTAGGTAGGGTCTATGATGTGTGCCTCAGTATACTGAATCCAATCGCTCCTGTGTCATCCTGGGAGTCTGATGATGGTGGACAGGACAATGGGTAACGTCAGTGTCAAGCTGTGCCTCACCAGGCTGCAAGAGATACTTCAGAAACTGTTGCTCTCTGTAACTACCCCTGTCAGTTCCTAATATTAGGCACATAGCACCTCATGAGCACAAGGATTAAATTCTCCAGATGTGGGTCAGGGCTCTGCCTTTGGAAACCCTTCCCACAGACATCAAGCATACCCTCATATGCATAAGGGCAGAGCACAAGACTCACTGCTTCCATCAAGTCTTTCCTCATAACAAGGATAGGAAAAATCACTTGGTAATGTTTATTTTTGCAAGAGCATTAAGGTCAGAACCCTTCTAGAAAAAATAATGGAAACAGTAGCATTTCTGGCCAAAATACAATACTGGCTTTTGAAATTATACCCAGAGACTCTGTTGATGGGTCTGCTAGAGACTGTACTATCAAAAATGCCCTCAAGAGTTGCTGTTGATTTGACAGCTGAAGTCAGATGGATTAAATCAGTTGTCCCCAGCTCATGACTTTAGAGGATTGCTTGTGAGATGCCGATACTGTGAATATCTGCAAGAACTTAAGAGGAAGCAAAAAAAACATGATATTATCTGCCAGCGCCCGCTCAGCAATACTGTTCTGGACCAGAAAATGGTGAAGAACAGCCTTTGAGACCCACACATTTGAAGGTGTTGTGCCTGAGCTCTGCACTGAAATACAGGAACTTGAAGTCTGCATTCAGTCTGCATCCCATCTGACAGAGGCTGGAAGCAAAACGAGCAGTGAGCTCACATCTAGCATGATGGGAGATTATTTAAGTGGTCCCCCAGAACAGCACTGAAGGGCTCTAGAGGGAGCAATAGGCTTGTAAGCTATGGCCCCTGGGAATGTTTGAGAGGAACCAAAGAGGAAAAAATGAATCCCAAGTGACAACATGGTCACATGAAGCTTCTGTGTGCTGCTTTAGTCATCCCTGAGCAGTGTCATAACCGGACGGATCTGGGGGTGGGAAGGCACACTTAAAATATAAGTGTCTGTATGGGTAGATAAAAAGGGGAGTAAGAACTGACATGCTTTAGTGAAGAGAGACCATATCTTGAACCTATCACTTCATTTTAATCCACCTCTTTCTCAGGCAAAAAGAGCCATTGATTTCATGATGAAGGTTCATCCAAATGAGAAGTTAAAGCCTTAGAATTTTGCTGGGGGGGGGAGGAGGAAGAGGAGGCAGAAAGAGAGCCCAACAGCTGATACAGTTACAATCACTATCTTTTGCTTTTGGGATTTATTCTGATGATAACAGATGTGTCATTAGAGTTGGGTTTGTTGTTTTTTTTCTTTTATTGTTACAGTAAATTATTAAATAAAAGGAAGAGAATAGGGAAAGGAACCAAGAATGCTTGTGCTGACAAGGACAAAAGGTATAGATGGAAAACTACGAAATGTAATACACAAATGCAATACAAATTCTATTACAGACATTTCTATTATATTAGTGAGAGACTCTCAGGTTCTAGTCAGAAATATTATGATACTTCTTTTTTTTTTAATCCAGCCTCTACTTTTTAGTGCTTATGTACTTACTTCTATTAAATGACACTAAATGATCAATTTTATACATCTTTACAATTTTTCACAACATCTTCCTGGGTATCTGCCAAAGTGAAATTTTCTGCTGTATTTTAATAACATATCTGACTGCATCTCTGGGAAGGATGCAATACACACAAGCTCACATATTCATTCCCGAATGTCAACTATTACACACAGGGGCCAAATTTTGGCATTCTTATCACTTAAGCCCCTGAATACTCCAAATATAATCAGTAGGATGAGAAGGGCCAATATAATTTGACCCTCTTTTAGTTAACTGCCCTCATACAAATGAAATATTTTTGTAGGTCTTCAAATTGTGTATCCAATTGAAAAAAAAAAATGGGACAAGTCCAAATTTTGTGCTCAGATGGTGACTCTTTTCTCCTGCCCTTAGTGACAGTTTTACACAGTCAGAATACAGCTTTGCCTGTTATATTTCATCCAGTGGTGATTTCATCAGAAAAAAAAGATACAGCTGAAGTAAGTGGCATCAAAAAGATAACATAATTTGTTTACCACCAGCACCACAGATACCACTGAATTTAAATTTGAGAAAAAACTGTTATTCACCTCATCTGCTACCATACTGTAAATGGTTTACAAATTCTGACTGCCACAAACCAATAGTCCAAACAGATAAATGCAAACATGGGGACATGTGAGTAAACTGGGGTGATTGTCCAAAGAAATGCAAGAACTACCTGTGCAAATCAGTTGCACGGGCAACGGATCTGTTTGTGTATTTATATGGATGTTTTGCAGGTTTAAGAGTATGTCAAATTGGAGATTTGGGAAATACACCCACTTTCCTCCTGTCAAACCAGCCTGGGTCAGCATAAAGGTATACTTTTGAACATTTCTGTCAAGTGTCTCACTCCAGGAAGTTCTTATATCTGTGTTTACACAGCATCTACTTACCCAGAATGAAATCTTCATTGCATTAAATCAATAGGTGTTTTGTTCTGGATTTAGACAGGGCCAAGTTGTCATGCAAACCACCAAAAGCGGCCCTGCTGCAAACTTGGACCCAGCTATGAACTACTGAGTTTGCTTTGCAATAAGTTCTGGAAAAGCAACTTGCTGCTGGGAAGTGTGGTTGCTGCTGGCTTCTCCCCTTCCCTTTCCATTCAGCTCCCTGCAGCACTACCGAGTGCTAACCAAAACATACACTTCACTCTCTTTTCCTTCTCTGCCCATTCCCCAAGCTTCCTTCTGTCCAACTAGTCAAATGCTGTGGTAGAGAGCAGCAGAGCCGACTGCCTCTCCTGCCATGGCTCTGGGGATTCCCAGAGCGAGAAGACTAGAAGAAAGTTGTGTCTGGGGTGAAATCACTTCAAGGCGTTATTTTGGTGAAGCTTAATGTATATTTAACCTAAGGGAACACAGGAAATATATTAAGCAACCAAAATGACATAACTAAAATCAAGTAATATTAATAGAGACACTATCAACCTAAGCAGGCACTAAAACTGAATTTTATCATCATCTGGGTGATAAGAATAGTCCCTGACAGTCTTCTGGAAATTGTCCCTGACAATCTTATTTCCTAAGTCAAAAACATAACCCTCAGTCTGCAAGCTGCAGACATGAAATATTTAAGCAAACGGATGCAGAAGTTGAAGTTGATTCTATAGTTGGTGTAACTTACACCTGTTAAAATAAAGCTGACTCAGGCCCTCAGCAGCTATTCCAGCAGACACATACTGGTGATGCACGGCAATGTTTTGTGCATGCCCCTTGTCATCAGGTGTACCAAGCATGCTACAAGATCTGTCCTCTACATTGCCGTGTTTCTCTTTGCACTGGTGAATGCCCATACAGGTAGCAAGTCCCAAAGTAGCTTTTCCCTGTCTTTGCTGTGCTACAGTGATACTCACATTCAAATTCCTTTCCACAGAGAAGAAGAAAATCTTCCTGATGGAATAAACAAAAAATGCCAGCACCCAGCACCCAGAAACGTAACCGTGGGTTAAAAAAAATTACATATTTGGTTGAATGCTGCTTTTTAACCAGTCCTGTAGCAACTAATGTTTAGTATTTGTTCTGAAGCCCTCAGAAGAGGCACTCTCCTGTGCACAAAAAGGGGCTGCTCACATTCTCAAGAGTTGCAAGGGTGGGACTCAGCACACTAAAACAGACACAATTTTTCTCTGTCTTTTTTCTCTTTTTTTTCTTCTTTCCAGATGTTTACATTTTAATTTGACAAGAGTTTGTGTGCAGCCAGTTTCACTTCTGCCCTGATGAGCGGTTTCACTTCCCAGTCCCATGTGCTGTCATGATGATACCATCCACCGCCTCCTCCAGCCTTGCAGGGGCCTCCGTGCTAATCCCTTCCCTGACAGCCTGACAATGTGTGTAAAAGTGCAGCCACTGCTGCTGCTGCTGCTCCACTGTTTGCCTGTGAGGCACCTGATGGCCCTACTCTGCTTAAAGAACTTGGATTTGAAATGTTCATGTCTAAAATATTAGATAGAAAGCATCAGTATCAACTGGATTCCTTTGGGTTCCTTCCCTCGGGTTACTACTTCTGTTACCTTTGTGTTATTTTTCCTGTGAATGTGCTTTGGCATAGATGCCACAAAAGCACGATTTATTCTGTTTAGAGGAGAAAAAAACTGTTGCACTTGAGTAGAAGGAGATACCAGGTGTGGGTACTACATGGTCAGGGCCATTTATTAGGAAAGGAGCTGCAGCAGAAGATAGGTAGGGTAATAACTCTGAGCTTATGGGAAAGGACATAAATGAACTGAGAAGAGGCATAGGGTGAAGAGATTCAGGACTAAAGTGGCAAGAAGGAGGTCTCTAAAGACATGGAGTCCTATAATAGTCAGCTTAGGCTGACACCCAGTAGTTAATGTAGACATTAGTCACTTTTGTATGCCAGTATCAACAATCCACAAACACACAAAACCACCAAGAAACCCCCTATATTGTGACATCTAATTTCAGAAAGAGAGACTATTTCAAGCTGTGGTAGGAATTTGGCTGTACTTTAGCATCCTTAGGTCTAAGTCCTGTGTAAATATCAGCTTTTAGACTCTGTGATGGAGGTTGTATTATGTGCGTCTGTGAGTGTGTGCACCAGAGTTACAACAATGAGAATAAAAAAAGAAAAAAGAAAAAAGAAAAAGGAAAAGTGTTTTTCCATTTTGTTCTGAAAGACAGCCCAATTGACCTGTTTTAACTGAATTTTTGGGGTGGGATGCCTTCTTACACTGAAAGCCTGCAGATCAAGTTTGCAAAATGGATTAAAGCATTAAAAGACTGTGATGGGGGGGGAAGACCTTTTAATGGAAAAGACAAGCAGTCTCTAACTATAAGTGGAGTTGCTGCAGCAACCACTATAAAATTCTTATGAACTTGGGTGGAGACAATAATTACAGCACAGGAAGAATGAGATGCTATGTGGTGCCCAGCCTCTGCAGCAGAGTGGCAGGACAAGGAGATTACAATTTGAGCCTTAAAATGCAATGTTTATTGTTAAAATATTTTAAAGACATGAAATGTATATACACAATTTATACAAAGATACATGTCACTAACGTTTGAACACAGATTTTGAGAGGATGGAATTATTTTTTCCCCAAAGATTACTCTAATGGAAATCTCTGACGCACCTATGAGTGGGTTACCCTAAAACCTGAATCTCTGCTTTCAGGCTGTTACCTACTACATGTCAGGGAATTTTTATTTTTTTTTCTCAGCACAATACAATTTTAGTTTTAAATGAAGTGATTCTCTATACCAGAGCTCGGGCTGTTTGTGAACAAGTGTTCAGAAATT
This sequence comes from Actenoides lindsayi, assembly GCA_025331215.1. Lineage (NCBI taxonomy): Eukaryota > Metazoa > Chordata > Aves > Coraciiformes > Alcedinidae > Actenoides > Actenoides lindsayi. The sequence continues at coordinate 18,842 of WTSP01013194.1, read as the reverse complement.
ACTTAGCCGCCACAAAGTGCATCCAGCTCTAGGATGTAATGAAGAAATGATCATTCAGCAGACTGCTGTGTCACCGCTGAATGGTTCACAGAAAGGGAAAAACAGCAACAGGAACACCAGATGGAAAGGACAGTTCAAAACGAAATGACTTAAATGCAAAGCTACCACCTTCTCACAGAAAATGCCTTGGGATCCTTAATCCTAATAATAGTTCTTAACCCAGCTATAATTTCGAGCCATTAATAAGCTTTTTGAGGTAGAAATTATCACCCTCACTTTATAGGAGATGAGAGAGACATGAAAAGGTTAAGGCCCAGATTCACAAGAGGATTTAGCTGCCCAAAGTGGGATCCACGTTTTATTTAAATGCTTAAGTCGAAAATTACACCCCTCACCCCCCCCGCCCCCCCAACCAGGTTGATCCCCGCACCCGCAGGGGGGGAATCCATGGGGGGGTTTCCTACCC